>RJVT01000027.1:600000-897500 GCA_018835575.1 Cotesia chilonis
AACTCGCATGCTCTTACGAAAAGACATTGCTATAGGACTAAAAGATAACTTCAAAGCTCATGATAAATATGTCGTGCATTGGGATGGGAAAATACTGAATGACATTTCTGAATCGAAATTTGTGGATCGATTACCGATTATTTTGACTGCTTTTGGTACTGAGCAGTTACTTGGAGTTCCAAAAATGAATAGTGGATCGGCAGAAAATCAAACAGCAACCATCTTGTCAACGTTAAATCAATGGGGTATTATTAGTTACATCAAGGCGATGTGTTTTGACACGACTGCGGTTAATACGGGTAACTAATCAATGATAAAATATTTAAAAGAAAATTTTATTTTCATCGTTCTAGTTGAATTGTTTTCATACATTAATTAAATTTTCGACACGTGCCCATTAGTTATAATTCTTTATTTATTTATAGATTTTAAATATGCGTTACAATTTTTATTAAATACAGAACTTAAAGTGTAATTATCTATTTTTACTATACAGGAATCCATCATGGTACATGTAAAGAAATTGAAAAGGCCTTAGGAAAAGAATTAATTTGGTTACCATGTCGCCATCATATTTATGAGATCATTTTAAGGAGTGCATTCGAAGTCTATTGGCCAGTATCATCCGGACCAAATGTTCCAATATTTGGCAGATTCAAAAAATTTTGGGACACATTCGATAAAACGAAGTATAAATCTGGTGTTGAAGATAGTATTGTTGCTAATATTATTACGAATGAAAAAAATAATCTATCTTCATTTATTAAGCGATACTTACAGGTATTATTTAAATACAATTTTAAGTGTAGAGGATAATTTTTGATTTTTTACGAATAATTGATTACTTTTGGTAGTTATCGCAACCCCGAGATGACTATAAAGAAATATTGGAATTGTCATTAATTTTTCTGGGAGAAATGCCACGAGAGCAAGTTTTCTTCAAGCGTCCTGGTGCAGTTCATCATGCAAGATGGATGGCAAAGGCAATTTATTGCCTAAAAATGTTTATTTTTAGAGATGAATTTGACCTTTCTAAGAAAGAATTGGATGGTCTTCGACAATTTTGTATTTTTATAGTTATGGTGTATGTAAAAGCTTGGTTTTCATCAACTTCTGCGACTTCTGCTGCTAATCACGACTTAGAGTTTATGAAAAATTTAATTGAGTACAGTAAAATTAATTCTTTAATTTCCTTGGCTACATGTGAAAAAATGACTTCACATTTATGGTACTTAAGTGATGAACTTGCTATTTTATCACTTTTTGATGATACCGTTCCATTAAACATAAAGAAGAATATTGTCGAAGCTGTTAAGACTCGCGAAGGTACAGATTCTAAAGCAAGAAGATTTATTATTGATAGAAAAAATTTACATTTAATTCTGCAAAAAAATATAAGTGACTTTGTTTCTAAGAAGTCATTAAAACTTTTTGAGATCTTTGATCTGCCGTATGATTTTCTTGACAAAAATATTGATTTATGGTCTACTGATGAGAGTTATAATGAAAATAAAGAATTTTTCGCACAATTGAAAGTTGTTAATGATGTGGCAGAGCGAGGTGTCGCATTAGTAAGTGAATATAACCAATGCTTAACGAAAGACGAAGAGCAATTTCAATTTTTATTGCAAGTTGTGAAAGAGCATCGAAAAAACTACCCTACTTGCAACAAAAAATTGTTTGAAAATAAATAGCTCAGTTGAAAATTGAAATAAAAAACTTTCTTATAACTAATTGGACATTTTTTTCTCTAAAACTGAAATCATAATATATTTATAATGAAAACTTTGCTTTTTTTATTGATAAATGATTATGTTTGATGTCGGTAAAAAAGAGATTGACTGGATTGCTCTCATGAGTACATTCAAAACTTAAACATCTATACTTAACATCTAACATGGGTCATTCTCATGGCAACTTCTATTATCGTTCTCATGAACGCATTGATAAAATGGCTGCTGCACATGCGCACCATGATTTAGCGGGAAGAAGACCGGCAAGCCCGGGGCACGAGGCCCGAAGGGACGCCATGTGCGGGCAGTTGTACTGGAACTTGTGACTAATGCAATATACCTGCGATCTCTCTGACATAACAATTCTTTCATAGTGTTTCATTGCTTACAAAAATAATTAATTATCGTCTAATTATCAGTCTAGTGCTTAATTAAAGTCATTTATTCAATTTTACGCGTCATATTAGATTCAACTTGAATTCTTAGTCAAACATTTAAGACGCGAATTAAAATTACTGCGTACTTGGTATACAGCCTCGCGGCCATTGTTCTTTATGTGAATAAATTAGACGCAGTCAAATAGCATCATTCAATTTGTTAAGAATCTTCAATTCAACCTTTAATAATTAATAATATCTTTACTTCAGTTCTTTTAATATTTAATTATAATTAAAGTTGTTATTATTTAATTACATTTTGCAAATTAGTTGAAATTTAATCAGTGTTAATTAGTAATTTAACTTCAGTTAATGTGCATTATTTAATAAATTTAAATCATTTATTTATTGAAATCAAAGAATTCACATATTTAATATTTGTTGAATCATATAAAAAAATAATCTGAATTAAATAATAAATTCTCGCGTCAATTAGAAATAGTAGATTCAATTGCCAATTTAACCAAATATTCAATTCATTGTAATTCAAAAAACAAAACAGATCCTCAAAGATCAATTTAAAAATTGTAACACCTGATCCCAGCGATCAAAAACCAACGATCCTCTCGGATTGATATACAACTGATCCCAGCGATCAAAATTAAACGATCCTCTCGGATCTCTATACAACTGATCCCAGCGATCAACTTTCGATCCTCTCGGATCGCTACACACTTGATCCCAGTGATCAAATCATTACAATTACAGGTCATTTCTGACCATTACCAACATAGTCAATTCTCTTTCGATCACAAACACACGATTCTTTCTGATTATCATTATATATTACATCTTGTCATAAATTTAACGGTTGACGGTTAACCTCAATAACCTAACGGCGGCTGAGAGCAATTCTCACCCCTCATTGCACACCAGTGCAATTATCATACTCATTTACATCAATACACATTTATACATTCACAACAATACATATTCATACATTCACATTTCTTAACTGTATCATCTTCGAGGAGTTTTTTCTCTAGCAATTGCTAGAGTTTTCTCCCATTGGGGAATAAATTATTTCATAATTATTCACCCCAACACCGAGTCTTTTATTTTAAAGCAGATAATTCCTGAACCAATTCCTGACCAATCAGCTACGTAAAAAAGAATTACGGAAATTCTCCTTATTGGAAAATTTGCGACAATACAGATTAACTAAGCGATAAATAATGTACAATTTATTTTTTTAAATGTAGATAAAAATACTTACACATAAAAAAAAGCTTGAAAAACATTTTGAAGTTTCTCAGTTGATGAAAAAAAATTTTTTTCGTGTAAATTTTCTCAAAACTGATAGATTAAATTGAAATTTTTCGATTATTTAATCAAAAACTCTTAAAATCGATATACATGAAAGTTTGATGATGAATATCTTTTGAACGATTAATTTAATCGCCAAAACATAAGATACCATTTTTATAGAGCAGTTAATTTGCTACAAAAATTTCTATTGCCCATTCAATAATAGCCATTTCTTGTCGAGTTATAAAATTCATAAACAAAAGTGACATTTGACTTAAAATAATCAATCTTAAATCTTCAATATTAGTGAAATGGTGAGGTTTACGGAAAAAACATAAGATACCTTTTTTGTAGAGCATTAAATTCCCTACAAAATTCTTAAAAAAATTTTTTCTGTACGACCAATTAATGATGAGGAATGAATTTTTTTCTATTGGACTGAGAAAAAAATAAAAAACTGCGACGCGGAGGATCTTCCTATTAAAATTAAGAGTTCATATTTGGTGAGAATTTTTTTAAGGTGCCTAGTAACCCATTTTTCCGTATTAATTGTAAAAAAAAAATAGTTGATTTTTTTGACCCACCCTATTATATATATATATATATATATATATATATATATATATATATATATATATATATATATATATATATTAGGGTGGGTCAAAAAAATCGAATAATTTATTTTTGACTTTATACTCTGAAAAATAGGTTCGTAGACACCTAAAAAGAATTCTCTCCAAGTATAAGCTCTTAACTATAACGGGAAGGTCCTCCGCTTTGCGGGTTTCTATTTTTTTCGAATAATCAGATAAAAAAATTTATATCTCGCTTCCAACTGCTTGGAAAAATATTCCGTGGCATAGATTTTGTGAGAAATTGAATGCTTTACAAAAAAGGTCTCTTATGACTTTTTCAAAAACTCAACCGATTAAAAGATATTCATAGTTGAAGTTTGGCTATTTTAAGGAAAATATTCGTTTTTATTATGAATTTTATAAGTCGATGAAAAAAAATTATTTCGGATTGCGGAACTCATGATTTTGTAGGAAATTTACTGCTCTACAAAAATGGTCTCTTATGATTTTCTGATTAAGTGAAGCCGTTACGAGATATTCATCGTCAAACATTAACGAATATCAATATTTCCAGTTTTTGATCAATAATTCGATAAATTTTAATTTAAACTATGAGTTTCAGGAAAATTTACATAAATTTAAATTTCTATCATAAAAGTCACTCCTACAGGAGTTATTTGTTCAAAAATTCACTAAGAAGTTTTTGTTCTAATGATATTTTTTGTAAGCTTTATTTGTAATAATTTAAAATGTCAATTGCATTGGCATTTCATATTATTACGGTTGTTTAGTATGTATTTTCAAATTTTATTCTACCAATTATACATAAAGTTTTTTGTGAGAGAGGCTTTTTGTTCTGAATTACATTACTTCTTCTGTTGGTACTCTAACGCTAGCGCCACCTATGTTGTTTTTCTTAACTATCTTCGTTGTCTACTTTTTTATCAGTACATTTTCAGTGCTCCAAAAACTACAAAGGGGTATTATTAAGTATGTCAAGGCGATGTGTTTTGACACTACGGCTGTTAATACAGGTAATCAATCAATTACAAAAAATATTTTATTGTTGTCATTCTAGTTTAATTTCTATTTCTTACTGAATTTTACTATCAAAATGTATTAATCGTTTACTCGTTTGGATTTGAAATATAACCATTGATTTTTCTTAAATACTAAATTTAACGATAGTCATCTATTATTGTTCTACAGGAATTCACAACGGTACATGTAAGGAAATTGAAAAGATTTTGGGAAGAGAGTTGATCTGGTTATCATGTCGTCATCACATTTTTGAGATCGTATTAAGGGGCGCATTTGAAGTATTTTGGCCTGTGTCATCTGGGCCAAATGTACAGATGTTTGGAAGGTTTAAAAAATTTTGGGATGATATAGATATAACTAATTATAAATCTGGTGTTGAAGATGCTGTTGTTGCTGATATCATTTCGAATAAAAAAGATGAAATCTCTAGTTTTATTACGAAATCTTTACAGGTATGATTTAACTGTGATTTAAATTATAAAAATTTCGTTATTTTTGACAAATTTTTTATTTTTGATAGTTACTACAACCCCGAGATGATTATAAAGAATTATTGGAATTATCATTGATTTTCCTTGGAGAAATGCCTCAAGAAAAGATTTCTTTCAAACGTCCTGGTGCTGTTCATCATGCTAGATGGATGGCTAAGGCCATTTATAGTTTGAAAATGTATCTATTCAGAGACGAATTCAAACTCTCTCAGAAAGAATTGCATGGTCTTCGTCATTTCTGTATTTTTATAGTCACATTGTATTTAAAAGCTTGGTTTTCATCAACTTCTGCAACAACTGCTGCTTATCATGACTTGCAGTTTATGAAAAATTTATTGGAGTACAAACATATCAATCCTTTGATTTCTTCAGCTACGTGTGAAAAAATGATTTCGCACTTATGGTATTTGAGCGATGAACTTGCCATTTTATCACTGTTTGACGATGGCGTTCCATTAGAAGTAAAAAAAAGTATTGTTGAAGCCGTTAATACTCGTGAAGGTACAGATTCTAAAGCTAAAAGATTTGTAATTGCTAAAAAAGATTTGAATTCATTGGTGCAGAGAACTCTGAGTGACTTTGTGTCTAAAAAGTCATTAAATCTTTTCAAAATCTTCGATCTACCGTATGACTTTCTTGATGTCGATGTTGAATTATGGCCTACTAATGAGAGTTATCTCGAAAATAAAGAATACTTTCAACAACTAAAAGTTGTCAATGATTCAGCAGAGCGAGCTGTTGCATTAGTCAGTGAATATAATCAATGCTTGACAAAAAATGAAGAACAATTCCAGTACTTATTGCAAGTTGTCAAAGAACATCAAAAAACATTCCCAAATTGTAATAAAAGAAATTATTTATAGTAATAGCGTACTGTTATGTTAAAAATATAGACAATTATATTGCAATTGATAATTCAATAAAAAATTTATCTATAAAAAAGTTAAATACTGGTTGTTTCTCACTTGATTCAATACTTTTCATATTAAATTTGACAAAGAAATATGTCATTCACTTCAAATTAAACTAATCATTGGCTATATGTCGAAAAAAATGCTCTAATTTCTTGTTTTAATGCAATCAAACAAGCTCAAGACTGAAAACAATATTAAAAAAATTGTTTATAACATTTCTTTATCGATCGAAACTCAAATTTATGTAAATTTTCCTGAAACTCATAGTTTAAATTAAAATTTATCGAATTATTGATCAAAAACTGGAAATATTGATATTCGTTAATGTTTGACGATGAATATCTCGTAACGGCTTCACTTAATCAGAAAATCATAAGAGACCATTTTTGTAGAGCAGTAAATTTCCTACAAAATCATGAGTTCCGCAATCCGAAATAATTTTTTTTCATCGACTTATAAAATTCATAATAAAAACGAATATTTTCCTTAAAATAGCCAAACTTCAACTATGAATATCTTTTAATCGATTGAGTTTTTGAAAAAGTCATAAGAGACCTTTTTTGTAAAGCATTCAATTTCTCACAAAATCTATGCCACGGAATATTTTTCCAAGCAGTTGGAAGCGAGATATAAATTTTTTTATCTGATTATTCGAAAAAAATAGAAACCCGCAAAGCGGAGGACCTTCCTGTTATAATTAAGAGCTTATACTTGGAGAGAATTCTTTTTAGGTGTCTACGAACCTATTTTTCAGAGTATAAAGTCAAAAATAAATTATTCGATTTTTTTGACCCACCCTACTATATATATATAAGCGAAATACCACTCACTCACTCATCACGAGATCTCCGAAACTATTTGCCCGATTGACTTGAAATTTAGCATACTTACTCCATTCGTGATGTAGACGCTCACTAAGAACGGATTTTACGCAATTCCTAGCTATAATGAATTTTTCGTCTACCATCACGTATGCTACTCCCTCCCCTCCTTCTCATTCTTCCCCTCCCGTGCCCTATTTCCCGTGCCTTCTTCCCGCTTCCTTATCTCTCTCTCTTTTTTTTTGGGGAAGGGGATATCATTTTGATTCTCCAATCTAAGAAACCATCAGTGGCACCTATCACTTATATAACTCAACCCCATCTTACCCTCCCCCACAACTACCCACGCTAATCAACCGTTGCCATGGTTACCGTTGCCATGGGTACCGTTGCCATGGTTACCGTTGATATGGATACCGTTGCCATGGTTACCGTTACCATGGTTACCGTTGCCATGGATACTGTTGCCATGGTTACCGTTGCTATGGTTACCGTTGCCATGGTCACAGTTGCAATGGGTACCGTTGCTAAAACAACTGTTAAAATGAATAAATTGTAATAATAAATTCGGTTGTAAACTAAATTCAGAGGAATGATTAGAATAAAAGTAGAAAGTTACTAAATATTAATATTCTATACAATTATTATTCAACAGTATTATTCTACACAATGTTAGGCAAATACATGGATTTTCATCGATTGATTGTTGGGACAGTAGGAATTCATAATCATACTTTTTTTAAGAAAGAATAGCTAAATCATTAATAACTGAAATAGCTAATATGTATTGAAATGATCATGAAGGATGAACTCCATTATATCATAAAACAGATAAAAATAACATAAATGTTAATGTTGATATTGTTAAATGATTATACTGATTTAAATGAATAAAAATGAAATGGTAAATTGTGTGTGATATATAGGAGCTGTTCTATAGATAGATTGACTCATCACGATATCTCGGGAACCATCGGACCTAGAAACTTGAAATTTGGTAGGAATTATACTTTTGCCCTGTAGAGGTCAGCTAAGAACAGATTTTAAGAAATTCTACCCTCAAAGAAGTTCGCGGGGGCGTTAACAATGAAAAACTCTAGTTTTTAAACTGTAGCTCCTATCAACTCCAATTTTGATAGGAATCTTTTGTAAGAGATGTAGAAATAATCTATACACAAATTTTACGATATCTCACCGAGGGTTGCGGGGGTGGGTATTAACAATCAAAATTTTTAATTTCCAAGCTGTAACTCCTACAGACTTCAAATTTTGTAGGATTTTTCTATAAATGATGAAAAAATTATTTATGAACGAATTTTACGATATTCTACCCCAAAGAGGATTGTAGGAGCGTTAATAATAAAAAATTTCCGTTTTTAAACTATAGCTCCTATCGACTTCAAATTTGGTAAGAATCTTCTGTAAGAGATGTAGAAGAAGTCCATGGGAAAATTTTACGATAGCTCATCTCACAGGGGTTTGCGAAGGTGGGTGCTAACATCAAAAATTTTTAATTTCCAAGCTATAGCTCCTATAGACTCCAAATTCTCATTTCAAATTTTTTTCTTCGTCTCAATTATTATTCATTTTTGAAAAAAAGGCCACGCAAACATTATAATGATTGCACATTGAAAGTTACAATGAATATTAGCTGTAATAATTTCATAGATAAAAGGTATATGCTTATTCGATGAAATTTGGAATTTGTGACAGTCAAAACAATACTCTAATCAAATTTTAAGTTTAGATCGAAAAATACAATTCTATAATTGCCCAGCGAAGCGGGCGGGTAACAGCTAGTATATGTATATATATGAAAAAGCCAGTAGACGAGTTACTGGCTGCGGGCATCATTGAACCCTCCACGAGCGCTTGGTGTAATCCTGTGATCATGGTGAAGAAAGCAACCGGTGAATATCGAATGTGTCTGGATTTCAGACGACTGAATGCTATTTCGAAACCGTGCGCCTACCCATTACTGTTAATGACTTGGATTCTCGATCAGCTAAGCGGCGCTAAGTTTATATCGAAGATTGATCTGAAACACGCGTATCACCAGGTCAAATTAGACCCAGCGAGTCGAGAATACACCGCATTTTGTGTCCCAGGGCGCGGAATGTTCCAATACGTCGGAATGCCGTTCGGATTAGCTGGTGCACCTCCTCATTTCCAACGACTCATTGACAAGATGTTGGAACGACGACGAGCACTCAAGGTCTTTGGGTATCTGGATGACCTGATAGTGGTCACTGAGACTTTCGAGGAGCACCTCGAGGCCCTGGAGGAGATCTTCGACGCACTAGAAAGTGCGAACTTGAAAATTAATATCGACAAATGCGAAATCTGTACTGATGAAGTGCGTTATTTGGGATACCGCGTCAATGAAGGACTGTTTGTTGATCCAGATCGGGTAAAACCCATGCTGGAGTTCCCGAGACCATCAAACATGAAACAGGTACGACGATTCCTTGGAATGGCGTCTTGGTATCGACGTTTTATCCCTGACTTTGCGACCATGGCCGAACCATTGACGAGATTGACGAGTAAGAAAGTCTGTTGGACTTGGACCGCTGAACAAGATACCGCATTCGAAGCCTTGAAAGTGGCTTTGGCTACGGCACCAGTACTGGCGTGCCCCGATTATTCAAAAACCTTCGTATTACAAACCGATGTCAGCGCGACAGGCTTGGGCGCTGTTCTGACGCAAGAACACGAAAGTGGCGAAAAAGTCGTCGCGTACGCCAGCAGAATCATGAATAAGGCCGAGAGAAATTATTCTGCGACCGAACGTGAATGTCTAGCAGTTTTATGGGCCTGCGAGCACTTCCGACGATACCTCGAAGGTTACCGCTTTAAGGTGATTACAGATCACAGCAGTCTGCGTTGTTTGCGTGATTTGAAAAGCAAAACGCCTCGATTGAGCCGATGGGCGATGCGATTAGCCGAATATCAGTTCCCAATCGAGTATCGCAAAGGATCTTTAAATGATGTACCCGATGCCTTGTCACGAATGTTCGAACGTGATGACTACGAACCTGATGCTGAACTGTGCGTAGTTGACGAAGCAGAACCCGAACCTGCTGACGTCCCAGCGGCTGAGCGAGTTGACGACTGGTATACACGACGCAAACGGGACGTATTGACTAACCCAAGCCGATGAAAAGGCTGACGAGTCGAAGACGATCGCTTATACCTATTTCGACCGAACCGATTGATCACCCAAGTCGTCGAGGACTTGGATGCCTGGAAATTAGTTCCACCGAAAGCTGCTCATTGGGGAATCATTGCTGAAAACCACGATCCACCCGAAGCTGGCCATTTAGGAGTCGAGAAAACGGTGAACCGAGTCGCGATCGACTATTATTGGCCTGGAATGGACGAAGACGTACGTAAGTACGTCGGCGAATGTGCGACGTGTCAAACTGCGAAGGTCTCGCAATAACCACCCGCTGGATTGATGTGCAGACGAACCGTCCATACACCATGGACTGTGGTAGCCGCTGACTGTATGGAATTTCCGGCCAGTAAGAACCATGCTGAACTATGGTTGGCAACCCAGACCACCGAAATACTACCGAAAACTGATCGAAGGTGACGTAGATATTCCCTGCCCCGACACTACCGCTTGGGCAAACCGTATGACCCGATTGACCTAACTTCACGACCTGGTAACCGATAATTTAGGACGTAGTTTCGAACGCCAAGCCCGCTATTACAATCGTCATCACCGAGACGAGCGTTTTGCCGTCGAAGATGTCGTCCGAGTCAGACAACACGTGTTATCCCGAGGAGCCGACCGGTTCTCGTCAAAACTCGCGCGTAAATATTCCGAAGAAACCTATATCGTCTCGAATGTCATTTCACCTGTCGTCTACGAACTTGTCGATCAAAATGGTCGACCGACCGGTCGTCAACATGTTAAAGCGCTGCGACTCGTACGCCCACAGTCAAATAATGCCGATCTCGACGATTAGGAACAAAGCTCGAGCTAATGCCGTACATTTAAATTGTTTTGCTTGGTCTGTGTATTATTGTCGCATGTTATATGTGTGTGATTGTAACCATTACAGGATGTCGAACTACGAAGCCGTACAGTACACCCAGCTCAGGTGGTGGGCTGAGCACTTCCAGCCGGAGTGGGTGGAGCCGCTGCGGGAAGCTGAGGAAACACACCGCCGAAGCCTGCGTATTGCGCGGCTCCATTCGTCGCAAGCCCGATTCTGGGCCCAGGTACGGGCATGGTGGTATCGTGAACCACAACCCAACCGCACAACGGCGATTCCGTTGATGTGGCGTTGCTCCTGCTGCAAAGCCATCATAGCGAGCCCAGGCCAGTGTGTGCGAAGTGCTAAGCAGGTTTTGGAGAGCCACTTGCGTCCTGTACAACAGATGGAGTACGCTATGGCGACTTTGCGCCGAAATATACCACCGACGTTAGTGCCGAAGGTGTCACGCGACCTCGCAAGGATGCGAGCGATGGCACTTGCCGAGAAGCTCCGTCAGGAACTCGATCTTCCGCCGATCCGCCATGCAGGCTGTTGGAACTGTGGCCTGGGCCACAATATGACCGAATGCCCATTCCCGCGGGGAAGCTTCTGTGCTCACTGTGGGCATCAGGGGTTCTATTTCGAGGAGTGCCCGCGATGGAAGCCGACCCTTTTTGGACTGCCGCCTCGAACCGCTGACTCCCGTCAAGGACGACATTAACCCTTGCCGAAAGGCGTGGGTAGCCGATACGTCGGCCAGCGATATGGTTCGTCGTCTGCCCGTTAATCTAATTTTAGAATTTTTTTTTCTTTTCTTTTTGTTCATTTCTATGTGCGCCGTTGCGCTTGTGGGTTCGCTAAGCAAAGCCTGATCTCTGCCACCCAAGAGGGGCGCAAGTACTGAGTGACTTATCATAGTCTATGTTTCTTAAGTTAGTTTTATTGTATGTCTTGTCACATTACATTTTGTGTTCCTTCTATACGCCGTTGCGTAGAAGTTTTGTGTGACCTCCGCGTGACGTCATAGAATGAACGTGCCGCCGAGCGGAGTATTAATAATGTATTTTTTTTTTATAAATAAATGTTCGTTCTTGTACATTTGCTCTCGTTTATGTTGCATCCTACCCCTATATTCAGGTGAAGGGACCAATGGCACCGATTCTGCGACCCATGTGGCTCCCAGTCGACGTCTGGGGGGAGGTGTTGTGACATGGGAAATTTTTCCCATCTAGATTTCATTTATAGAGATTATTTTTTTTTTGAGTATTATTTAGTCTAGAGTGTTGGCCAAGCTGATGGAATGCTGAGATTCGACGCGCCTGTGTCGCCCCAAGTGGTTTCCGATCAGAATGCGAAGCTCGAGGTAAAAATTAAGCCGAACCGCGCCAAATAAATTATACTAAGTATGGATGGATGCGTCCGAAAGAAATTTACGATATATTTAATAGAGTGTGAGAGAGAGAGAGCGAATGAGAAAAGCGACCGGGCGAACCCGCAGTTCAGTTCGCAATCAACGACCAGGGAGACATCTGGGAGTGACAACGATCAACGAGGGAAACCCGGAATCGGAATCTACGAACGACTGGACGTTGAAGCGACGGGAGCACATCGAGGCTCCACCTGAACGCTGAATGGAGGACTAAAGTGGGAAATCGACCAACCATCGACCATGGAAATTTATCCGACAACGGCTGATTGGACGCGCAGCTTCTTAGCTGCGCTAGAGAAAAACCACATGTTGCTGGAAAACGAAAGAGAAAGGAATTCAATTGAATTCTGATCTGGATACCGTTCAAGCCACTTTTGATACACTGAAAAATTTTGTTGCGACACTAAAATCAAGCGAAGACGTATTATATTGGAAATTCAGCCGCTTACGTGTTGAATTTATTCATTTTGTTAATTTTGAGTGTCGATCCCGCCGAAAGTTAATTTTATTGTGTCATTGCCGTACACCAGAAGCCAAGAATTATATCAAAAGTTTTTTTTGGTCATTCCGACAACGAAAAATTCCGTTGTGACGCCATCGCCGAGAACCTCTGCCGCCTGTCAGCACAGCCGACATCTGCTTCCTGGACTTCACACCGTGCCGAGCCGTCGACTGAACAGGGTAAGTGCGGTCGCAGTTTGTTAATTTACCTGGGTGACTTCACCGCGATCCGCGAGTAAGCCGACATCGGATAGGTTTTGTTTTTTTCTCTTACCTGTCCGAATTACAAGCAATAAATGTTTATTCAATTTTTTTTTTTTACGTTGAAAGTAACAAAGGACAACTAATTACGATTTTGAATTAAGTCCGAGAATAATTGTGTACCGAAATTCAACAATTGCGTTGTTGAATTCCGGCTTCGGGGTGACGTCAACCAGATGCCTGGTGCCAAACTTTTGTAATACGTTGTTAAGAGATATTGTGTACAGTTGGCGATTGGTTTTGGTAAAGTTTGAGATTACCTGCCGCAGAAAATTGGCTCGACTCGAGGGCCATCAAAGAGCGCCAATAGACACTATACCTCGAGCTTTGTTCCCGCGTATTGCCCGACGGGTAACAACAGTTACCGACGGTCCTGTTATCCGCCGCGGATGAAAACTGATTGATAGATTGTGCCATCGATAACCTACGTACGACAGATCGATGCATTTGATAAATTCATTTCCTTAATGCGAATGAAGCGAATATTTTTTTTTGTTTGTTGTAATTATTCGACTGATTTCTTGCGACCTATTGTATTAAATTCGTTTATTGGTTTAAGAAGGAAATAAATTTTTGGTTGAATTTTGTTTGCGAGGCTCTTATTCGATTCGTTTGTTTATATTTTTATTGCGTACCAGCGATATTGTTCGACTTCGCGTGTGGTTGAATACGTTACCGATTCCGACTGGTCTGATTCTGGCGATTTTAATCGGATTTTGAACCATTAATTAATTAAATTTTATTTTATTATTTTTTTTTCATAAATTCAAAATTTTGGTTGTTAAGAAAGGACAATAGAAACAATTTTTTTTGTTATATTGATGAATTCATAATTTGTTTGTTAAGAAAAGAAAAGCGAAACAATTATTTTTTTTTGTTATTTTTTTTGATAAATTCAAAATTTTGTTGTTAAGAAAGAACAAGAGAAACAATTTTTTTTGTATTGATAAATTTATAATTTGTTTGTTGAGACAAGAAAAGCGAAGACAATCAATTTTTTTTTAAATTCAAATTTTGTTCGTTAAGAAAGGACAAGAGAACAATTTTTTTGTATTGATAAATTCAAAATCTTGGCTGTTAAGAACAGAAAAGAGAAACAATTATTTTTTTGTATTGAGAAACTCGAAAATTTGTTTGTTAAGAGAAGAAAAGAGAACACATTTTTTTTATTGATCATATTCAGATTTTTGTGATATTGAGAATCGCCGGACCTGCGTATTTGTTCGATCTAGTTCATTGTTAATTAATAAACATATTTGTAACAGTCCCTGCGCATTAATTTTTTTTTTCTTTGAGCTGTCTCAATTATTTTTTTATCTCTGGTGGTACAAATATTCCGAATCGATTCCTATACCCGCTCTACAATTTAGAATCTCTTCGACATTGACCTGCTGCCCAACGACGATCAACTGTTAACTCCGAACCGTGGAACGTAAAGTTCCTGGCGCCCAACAATCTACGAACCAGGTAAGCCAGTATTTAGGTGGACCTCTTCGGCGCTGTCGACGCCAGTGCCGTGAAAAAGCCATCATAATATATATATATATAAAGACAGACAGACAGACATCGTGACTGACACCCTCTCGAGAACCCTCGAAATGGCTTCCTAGGACCTTAAAATGTCGAGATCTGTTGAAAATTAGATTTTTGCAAAACGGGGTAAAACCAATAACTTTCCGATTTTTTAAAATTTTTAATTTTCTTAGCTGGAAGTTAAAAATGCCATTACGACTATGATCGATGCATATTTTTGGAAAATTAAATGCTTTACAAAAAAGTTGGCTTATAATTTTTAAATAAAATCGATCCTTTAAAAGTTATTACTGGTTAAAGTTGTGTTTATGGTTATTATCATAGTTTTTTGTGTCTTACTATGAAGTCTCATGTGTTACAGTCATTTATATCATCTATAAATGTTATAACAATTGTAATACACAGATTAACAGTTACAGTAACAATAACAATGCGATGTATAGAATACATTCTTAATAATATTGCCGCTTATTCGAATTTTTTCTGTCACTATTCACATTTATTTGTTAAGTAATTTTTAGTCGCATTATGATAAGTATTTCTAATTTTATGAATAATTAGCACTAAATATTGTTTTTGTTCTTTTTCATGAGTTAAAATATTGATGTATTCTTGAGTTAATCAAAGCGCTCTACTACAATTGTAAATTAGTAACGATGTCAAATCTTTGCAAACAATCGTTTTTGGTAGCCCAGGACTCGAACCGAATTTCTAGGAAAATTTTATTTATGTTGAATCGAACAAAACATTCGATCGAATTTGAATTAATGAAAATTAACTTATTTAATATGGAAATCAATATTTTTTTTTGTAAATTGATAATTTTATTATCTAAATTAACTACAGAGCGTTTGGGGGAATTAAAATCGAAATTTCCATCACATTTTGATGCTTTAAGGTAGTTGAATCCTGCAAAGCATATTTCAAGAAAATTATAAATTTTTTTTTTTCAAAGATAAAAATATTAATAATTCACCACCAAAATTTCAAATCAATCAACTCCGACGTTTTTGAGTAATTAATTTTAGAAACTGCATAATTTACACGCAGTGGTTTAGATGTTTACAGCGATGGTAAAATTAGTATGAAATTTTCCGTACCACTCGAGTGGTGCAAATAATTTACCTTAATCAATTTTCGTTTCACGAGAAAAGGTTATATATTGGATCGAAAAAAGCCAAAGCAGTTTTGTCACCAGTTAAATACCACCAAGGTGTTTTGAATTTATGCAATACTGCCTCAGTAATTTCTTATCAGTCGTCCTGTATTGATAAATAGTTTTGATGAAATTTAAATCTTGTTATGGAGCTGATGGTGCAATAGGTGCCGGAAACCAAAATGATACATAAATGAATTCTACACTGATAAAAAATTTAAATTTCGGTTTCAAGAGCAAGAATTTTGAACCAAGAACACCATTTTGAAGAAAAAGAATTACTTGAGTCAAGAGGAAAAATTCTCTAGTAAAGATATAATTCTTAGTTCAATAAAATTTTCTTCATTTAAGAATTTTTCTTCTTGACTCGAGAGTGTTATTTTCTTTAAAATGGTGTTTTTGGTTCAAGATTCTTGATCTTTAGTCAAGTTTAATTGTTTATCCGTGTATGAATGAACAAATATCCAAACGATTTTATTAAGTTTCAAGTTGTAACTCGAAAATATCTCGAAAAATATATATTTTCACTGAATTAATTGCTTATGACATCTATCGTGCATGGTGAAATACACCTAGTTTGTAAAATTTAATTTCATCAGTACTCTAACAATGCGACTAAAAATGCTTAACAAATAAATGTGAATAGAGACAGAAAAAATACAAATGAGCGGCAAAATTATTAAGAATGTATTAGATACATCGCATTGTTAACGTTACTGTAACTGTTAATCTTCTTTATAAAATTTTTTGGACACTTATAAATGAAATAAATCATAATAACACATAAGACTTCATAGCAAGACTCAAAAACTATAATAATAACTATAAACACAACTTTAACCAGTAATAACTTTTAAAGGATTGATGTTATAAAAAAATTATAGGAGAATTTTTTTTAAGCATTCAATTATCCATCAGAATATATATCGAACATAATCGTAGTAGCATTTAATTCGAAGAAAAGAAATTAATTCAAAAAAAGTTATTGAAATGGGAAATGTAATTTGATTTGGGCACGGTTTAATTTGGTAATTAAGAGCTTATTTTTGCCATATATTTATTTTTGGGTCAAGAACTAAAAATCCATGGGGCGGCAGCGAAAAAAAAACTAACTTAGAAAATAACGGATATCCTAAAACATATATATGACTCAAATATCATCATATAATCTTCTCGCAAAAGTTGAGTAAGCAATAAATATTTGCAAATTTTTCGGTAATGTTTGACGAGTGATATTTTAAGCAAAAATTATTTGAAGAGGGTTTTTTAAAAAATTATTTTGTATCACTGAGATCATACTTCTTAGAATTTCTTAAAAAAAAAAAGGTTGGAGATACAGTTTTAACGCAATAAAATGAAAGAACGTGAAGAAATAAAATAAAAAAATTAGAAAAACGGCTGACCCTAAAGGCAATTTCGTGACTTTTCGCTAGCTCCATACCAGCGCACTTAAGATTTCACTTCTTTTTTTTTTGAGCTCTTCGAGCTCAAAAATATGATTATTGTGTACTTTTGAGATCTCCGAGCTCTAAGAGAAAGCTGTTCTATGCTTTAGGGTTGTTCGAGCTTAAAAGTCTGATAGAAGTTTCATAGAACACAATTTTTTTAATTTTTAAACTGCAATAACTTTTGAATAAATCAACCGATTTTTTCGCGGCTTAAGTCGGACTTAAAATTTGATATAAATTATGAAAAAAAAAAACGTTGTTTTCAATTTTTTTTGATAATAATATCTCACAAATCAACATTTAAAAGTTATTCCGAATAAACCGCATTTAGAAAATTTTTCTTTCTTATTATTATTGACATTTCATGAAATCTATCAGTCCGAATCGGTTCAAATTCACAGGAAATCTAAGTTTGAGGGAACCTTCTGTAACGCCGTTTGTTAGGTTTCGATCGAATTGATAGTTGAAAAGTTATAAGCGGGTTATACTTACACAAATGTTATTTGCTCACGGAATTCTAGCCAGAAGTGTTTTATAAAAAAAAAAAAAAATAATAATAAAGTAAAAATTGTTTATAATTTTATTTTACTTTCAGAATTTTTAACAAAACTAAATAAGCCGCAGGTGATAAGAAAAGAGAAAAAAAAATTAAAATGTTGAGATAGAAGAAGTAAAAAGAAGAGAAACACCAAAATTGAAAAAATGTTTAAAAAAAAATAACGACGTTAAAAACAGAAAAAATAAAAATGAATTTAGTTAAAGAAGTTTCAGGAAAAAATATTAAATGGAAAGTAGTCAAGTAAATATAAATAAAAATGGAAAAAGAAAAAAAATGTATAATTTAAATAATTGTTGTGTTACTTCGAACATCTTTTTATAAAAATCATTAATAAAAAAAAAATAAAAAAATAAAAAAACAGCATCTTTTAATTCGTCAAAAAATTTAATAATCTTCCGATTTTACATCAAATCAAATTACTTCATGAAAATTTGAACTGGATGAAACGAACGACCTGAATTGGACTTTAATAATAATTATTAGAACCTATGATGAGTATACCAAGCGTTTTCCAGGAAAAATTATTGTAGAAAGTACCTAGAGAAAATTTAGAGCAAATTTGAACATTAAAAATAATTATCAAGGTCTGTGCAGGGTATTCCAAGTGTTTTCCTGGAAAAACTCCAGTAGAAAACACCTGGATGACGCGTATAACCGAAATTGTACTTTAATAATAATTATTAGGCCCTAGTATGAGTATACCGAGCGATTTCCAGGAAAAGTTCCTGTAGAAAGTACCTAGGGAACATTTAGAGCAAAGTTAAACTTTAAAAATAATTATCAAGGCCTGTGCTTGGTATTTCAAATGTTTTCCCGGAAAAACTATAATAGAAAACACCTGGATGACGCGTATGACCAAAATTGGATTTTAATAATAATTATTAGAACCTAGTATGAGTATACCAAGCGTTTTCCAGGAAAAGTTCTTGTAGAAAGTACCTAGAGAACATTCCGAGCAAATTCGAACATTAAAAATAATTATCTCGGCCTATGCTCAATATTCCAAGTGTTTTCCCGGGAAAACTCCAGTAGAAAACACCTGGCTGACCCGTATAACCGAAATTGTACTTTAATAATAATTATTAGGCCCTAGTATGAGTATACCAAGCGTATTCCAAGAAAAGTTCCTGTCGAAAGTACCTAGAGAACATTTGGAGCAAAGTTAAACTTTAAAAATAATTATCAAGGCCTGTGCTTGGTATTTCAAATGTTTTCCCGGAAAAACTCCAGTAGAAAACACCTGGATGACGCGTATGACCGAAATTGTACTTTAATAATAATTATTAGAACCTAGTATGAGTATACCAAGCGTTTTCCAGGAAAAGTTCCTGTAGAAAGTACCTAGAGAACATTTGGAGCTAAGTTTTTTTTTTTTTCTTGCTGGAGTAGTCCAGCTGGCCTCCATGAATATCATATGTAGCCAATGTTTGTTCGGCAATGAACCGAGTCCTCACAGTCGAATACATTCAATATTTTAACCTGGCGCATAGCGAAAATTATTCGACCATGGTGGGAGTCGAACACATGCCTGGCCAGTACCTATAGTTTGAAGTCAAGCACGTTAACCCCTCGGCCACAAGTACTGGTTTTAGAACTAAGTTACACTTTAAAAATAATCATTAATACCTATTGTGGATATTTTGAGTGTTTCCCTGGTCAAACTCTGGTAGAAAACTCCTAGACAAAGCATATAAGCTCGATTCGATAGTAAAATTTATTATGATTATTATTATTATTATTATTATTTTTTTTTTTTCATCATTACAATATTTTTAATCGTCTATTATTGTAAATTTTTAATTGTTCGATTTTAATTATTATTTATTTTCGAAATTTTTCGCTTTACATCGCCATCTATTCATTGTTTTATTAGTTATCCGCCGATTAGTATTTTTTTTGTCATTAGATGGCGTTACTATCTTCTTCTGTTTCAGCGCCATGTTGTTTGGGGCAAATGCAACATGGGGCAATTGGGATATGGGGCAAATGACATACAGTCGGAAGTACTCATGTTAGGTATTTAATTTAGATACTGAAAACAGGTTATACGCCCGATAAATATTATAACCCCATGATTAATAAAAAGTAATTACATATCGATTCCGTTACCCGGGTAAAAAAAATTATATATAATCTATATATGACTTCATATAATTTATATATAACTATAAGTCATTACATACATTCGCGGTCATTAATTTAAGTATGTTTTTAAGTTTACTGGAAAATAACCATTTTCAAATTCGAATGTTTATAAACTATAAATTTGAAAATTAGTTGATAATGTCATTTATAAAATTAGTCACGAATAAAAAATGATATTAATGAAATTAGCGAAATGGAAATTTCACCAAATCAAAATTCAGTCATTTATAAAATAGCGAAAACCAAAAATCTTCTACTACGTGAATTTAGCAAATTCTTACTGCAGAAACTTATAAAATTAGCCGATTGTAAACTTTACGAATTGTAAAATTAGCCGTTTTTAAACTTCTTATAACTTTTGAATGAGTCTGTCGAATCTGCTCTAATTTTCAGAGAAACTAAATTTATGGAAGTCCTTTCAGATGCCTCAAAGCGTTTTTCGATCCGTCGATCCCTTAAAGAATTACGAGAAATTTAGAAACAGCTAATTTTACATTTCACAAAGTTTATAATCGGCTAATTTTACAAGTTTCTGCAGTAAGAATTGGCTAAATTCACATACCTACAGATTTTTGTTTTTCGCTATTTTTTAAATGACTAAATTTATAATTGGTGAAATTTAAATTTCGCTCATTTCATTAATATCATTTTTTATTTGCGACAAATTTTACAAATGACATTACCTTAAATTAATGACCACGATTGTATGTTTCTTTTTAAGGTTATATATAATTACTAGCTGTTACCCGCCCGCTTCGCTGGGCATTTTATAGAATTGTATTTTTCGATCTAAACTTAAAATTTGATTAGAGTATTGTTTTGACTTTTACAAATTCCAAATTTTATCGAATAAGCATATACCTTTTATCCATGAAATTATTCCAGCTAATATTCATTGTAACTTTCAATGTGCAATCACTATAATGTTTGCGAGGCTTTTTTTTCAAAAATCAATAATAATTGACACGGAGAAAAAAATTTGAAATGAGAATTTGGAGTCTATAAGAGCTATAGCTTGGAAATTCAAAATTTTTTATGTTAACACCCACCTTCGCAAACCCCTGTGAGATGAGCTATCGTAAAATTTTCCCATGGACTTTTTCTACATCTCTTACAGAAGATTCCTACCAAATTTGGAGTCGATAGGAACAATAATTTAAAAACGGGAATTTTTCATTATTAACGCCCCCGCAATCCTCTTTGGGGTAGAATATCGTAAAATTCGTTCATAAATTATTTTTTCATCATTTACAGAAAATTCCTACAAAATTTAGAGTCTGTAGGAGTTATAGCTTGAAAATTAAAAATTTCGATTGTTAATACCCACCCCCGCAACCCCCTGTGAGATGAGATATCGTAAAATTCGTTTATAGATTATTTCTACATCTCTTACAAAAGATTCCTACCAAAATTAGAGTTGATAGGAGCTACAGTTTAAAAATGGGAGTTTTTCATTGTTAACGCCCCCGCGAACCCCTTTGGGGGTGGAATTTCTTAAAATCCGTTCTTAGCTGACCTCTACAGGGAAAAAGTATAATTCCTACCAAATTTCAAGTTTCTAGGTTCTTCATAATCCATCATAATCATTCCAATACATATTAGCTATTTCAGTTATTAATGATTTAGCTATTCTTTCTTAAAAAAAGTATGATTATGAATTCCTACTGTCCCAACAATCAATCGATAAAAATCGATGTATTTGCCTAACATTGTATTGAATAATACTGTTGAATAATAATTATATAGAATATTAATATTCAGTAACTTTCTACTTTTATTGAATTTGTTATTACAATTTATTTATTTTAACAGTTATTATAGCAACGGTAACCATTGCAACGGTAACCATGGCAACGGTAACCATGGCAATGGTATCCATGGCAACGGTTGATTAACGTGGGTGGTTGCGGGGGGAGGGTGAGTTCTATAATTGATGGGTGCCACTTGATGGGTTTCTTAGATTGGCGAATCAAAATGACATTTTCTAAAAAAAAAAAGAGAGAGAGATATAGGGAAGGGGGAAGAAGTCACGGGAGGGGAGGGAGTAGCATACGTGATGGTAGACGAAAAATTCATTATAGCTAGTAATTGCGTAAAATCCGTTCTTAGTGAGCGTCTACATCACGAATAGAGTAAGTATGCTAAATTTCAAGTCAATCGGGCGAATAGTTTCGGAGATCTCGTTATGAGTGAGTGAGTGGTATTTCGCTTATATATATATATTGTGACGTGGGAAATTTCCCACCTAGAATCCGATTAGAGAATTTTTTTTTTGGTATTATTTAGCCTTGTGTGTTGGTCAAGCTGATGACATGCTAAGATTCGACGCGACTGTGTCGCCCCAAGTGGTCCCGGTCATTAAACAAAGCTCGAGGTAAAAATTTAAGCCGAACCGCGCCAATTAGTAGTAATAAGGAATGGATGCGTCCGAACTAAATTTAATGTATCGGTATAGAGTGAGTGATATAGTATGAATGGGGAAAGCGACCGGACAAACCCGCATTTCAGTCGATATCAACGACCGAGGAGACATCTGGGAGGAGCAGCGAGGGACTAGCAAGGCACGGAATCGGACTCCACGAACGACTGGAAGTTGAAACGGCGGGAGACACGTCGAGGCTCCACCTGAACGCCGAATATCGTACTAAATTGGTAAATCGACCAATCATCGATCCTAGTTATTTATCGTACGACGGCTGATTGGACGCGCAGCTCATTAGCGGTGCTGAAGGAAAGACCACGTGTTGGCAAAAGGAAAACGGAAAAGCCAGAAGGATAATTCGGACCGAACGCATGTATGCCACGTGCATAAAAAAATCAATCAATTGGAAAAACGCATTAATTTTTGGTTGCTATCGCTGTTTTGGCAGAAAATAAAAAGTAATTAATTAAAAATCGGCACTTTTTTCTTGCTATCGCTGTTTTTTTTTTAAAAAAAGAAAGAGGAAATTGAACCGTCTTGTCGTTTTTTTTTTGTGTCGAGGAAAAGTAGTGCTAATTTACTTGAAAAATCGACACGGATAATTGCTCGTAGAATTTCGCCGTTTTGCTATCGAAGTTAAGTTCAGTGAATACTGAAGAGAGTGTTGCACCAGCGTCAAGGTCATCAACTGCATTGTGACGTTCGATCTCGCCGTTCCCGGGGAAAAGCCATCGCCGAGGAATCACCTCATCAGTACCGCCGACATCGAATTTTTTTGTTGTAATTGATCTACATCCCGAGAGGTCGACTGAGTGGGGTAAGTGCGGTCGCAGTTGTTAATTTACCTGGGTGACTTCACCACGAATCGCGATTAACATAGATTATTATCGATAATTTATTGAAAGTTTTTTTTATTGAAAATTTGCTCACGAATTCGGAATTGAGTCCGAAATCAAAAGTGTACCGGAATTCAACAATCGCGTTGCTAAATTCCGGCTTCGGTGACGTCAGCCAGGTACCCGGTGCCAAATTCTATGATAATACGTAGTTAATACCTTGTGTATAATTGTTTGAGTTAGAGTATACTTCTGAAAATTTTGTCGCAACTCGAGCTTTGTTCCCGCGAATTACTCGACGGGTAATAGCGATCCCAGATAAACTGGTGATTAATTATTTAATTTTTTTTGCTGTTGATCGAAACCGGCGAAGTAAATTAATTTTGTTAATTTTTTTTATTATTATTCTTAAATAAACAAGTTTTATTTTAATTCGCAACTTTATTGTTACTCGAAACCGGCGTAATTTTTTTTGTTAATAGGCTCGCCGACTGTTGTTAATCGAACCCGGCGAACTAACTGAATTTTTTTTGTTGTTAACAAATTCGTAAATTGTTGCTCAGCGAACACGGCGAATAAATATTTGTCTTGACTAATTAATTCGGAACAATTGTTAGCCGAAACAAGCGAGATAAATATATTTTATGAATTATTTTTTTTGTTGTTAATTTCGTTGTTCCCTGCGAAACTACTTTGACTGGATTTTAGTGACTTGCGTGAACGAAATTTAGATTTTGCGTTCTTGTTGCGATTGCCTGTGGCCCAAAATCCGATTGGCTTGTTATTTTGGCGTTTTCATAAAATTATGTAACGATATTATTTATAACAAATTTTTTTTTGTATTGATTTTTATTCGTCCTCTGATATTTTTTTTGGATTGAACCTGCGAATGTTATCGATCTCGCTAATTGTTGAATAAATAATTCACTCGTAATCGTGCCTGTACAATTAATTTATTTGACCTAATTTTAATTATTCCTCGAATCGATTCCTCGTACGCTTGTAAAAACATTTGAATCTCTTCGGCCTCGACCCGCCGCCCAACGACGATCCACGTGGACCAACGAACCGTGGAACGAAAGTTCCTGGCGCCCAACCATCAACGAACCAGGTAGGCCAAAACATTTAGGTGGACCTCTTCGGCGCTGACGACGCCAGCGCAGCGAAAAAGCCATTATAAATTTTGGCGCCCAACGTGGGGCTACACGAAGAGATTCCGACGCGTCGCGACTATTTCGAGCGAATTTGCAGCAGATAGTTAGGTTAATTAATTAAGATGAGCTCAAGCGACGAAAGCCCGAATGATATGACGAACCCGCATGAACGAGAGAACATGGACGATATCGAGCACCCCATCGATCCATTACACCGGCAGAATCCGACCCCGCCTGTTCGCTCAGGCACGCCACCTCCGAGCACTTCGAGACAGGGAACCTCGAAGGCTGAAGTCGACCCTCTCGCAGCAGAGCGGCGACGACTCACGGCCGCACGTATTCGAATCCAAGCCGAAGTCGCCGACTTGGAGCGTCAAACTCGGGAATTGAGTGCTCGGGAACACTCATGCGTACCCTCGATCAAACAGGATCGACAACTAGAACCGCAAACGAAGCAGACGAATGGGTTTATGCGTTAAACTCACTGCAGGTTAGCGAGATGCTCGTAACTCTGAATGCTAACCCATTGGGACGTCAGACGTGCTTCGAGATCGACTTCTGCGCGCGTTGAAACGTAACATTGACCCAGATACGATCTGGACTCTCGAAGATCAACCGATCACGCGATTTTCGGACGATCTTACGACGAAAGGACTACAGTCGCATTGACTTGCCTCCTCACTGCGTCAATGCGGTTGTGACGACGATGACGACACCACGACGTCACAACGACAGCTACCGGCCGATTAACGGTAATACGACCCCGACCAATACGAAGGTATTTGCTGACAATCGCGACCCGTATGTCAGTGGGCGAACCAACGAGGCCCACGACCCATTCCGAGTCCCGAACATTCGAAGTCCGCCCATGTAGATTCCCACCGCAGCGAACTCGACGATGAGCAGTGAACCATCAGGCTCATAATGCCGGATGTTCGCCAAGCGAGAAACTCACGACTTGGAAGTCGCCAGGTCTCTCGCGTATGGTGGGCTCATTATCAGCCTGCCATGTACGAACGAGTGTCCAAATGGAATTTAAAATTCACTGGACAGGACTCGTCGAACTTGGAGTCTTTTTTACGACGTCTTGAGGAATGCCAGGTGACCTGTGGTCTTCATGACGCTGACGTGTTGGCTATTATGCCACTTGTTCTCACCGGAGCAGCCAAGACATGGTGGACCCACATGAAAGGGGCCATCGACTCGTATGAGGTCTTGTGCAACGCTCTTCGGGAACGTTTCGGCGAACCCGATATTGAGTGCCGCCTCCTAGGCGAGGTCGTAAATCGCACTCAAGGTCCGTTGGAGTCAGGTTTGGATTACCTGGACTCTATTTTGGCTATGTGGGCACTAGTTAATGAGCCTTTGCCGCTACGCCTACAGTTGAATTTCGCTTTCAACAATCTTCGTTCGGAGTATCACGTCGTGATACACCGTGAAGACTTCGCATCGTTTGGCGAGCTGTATCGACTCGTTCGTGACTTCGATCGACCCAGACGCCGCACGCAACCGCGTACTCCGGTCACGCCAAACGAAAGCGTGATGCCGGAGCTGGCATATCAGCCCGATCGATACATGTCACGAGTACCGGGTAAGACGACCAAGTCGCAGGTGGCGGCCATTGATGACGTTTCATCAGCATCAAAACCACCAAAATCGCCAAACTCGCCTCGCAGGAAGAGGAAAACTTCCCCGACCTCAGTGGTACAACAAAAAGCCGTCGAAAACGCCGCACCACTGCCGCCAGTGGCTGCTTTGAACGTCTCGGCGTCAGCTTTTGTGCCACGCGATAAGGTGGGACAACCTCGACCATTCACGATCGATCCTGGACTACGAGGGCGCTGTTTCAATTGTGGCCAAGCAGGTCACTTGCGAACAGCATGCCCGAGTCCACCCCGAACCGGTTACTGCTGGACTTGTGGTTCAGCAGATTGTACGACAGTTGGGTGCCCTGGTTGCACCCGCTGGCAACAACGTCGGGCTGCGTCGTCGGGAAACGCTTCCCGGGGACAGCAGTAGACGATCCACCGCTGATCTCCGTCGAATTTGGGATCGAAAGTCCGGTTAAAGAGGTGGTCGCTGTGGCTACGTTACCTCTACCGGATATCTTCGACATTAATATAGAGCCATTCGGCCCTGCGAACCAGAACCCCGATGCGAACAATTCCGAACCTTATGTATATCGACCCGTAATCGAGACGACCGCTCATGCCCGACCCAAACATCAATGCAATGTATGCGCATCGACCGAACAGCTATGGCGCTGTCGGCAGTGTAAGAACGCATATTATTGCTCGAAAGAACACCAAGCTGAGGATTGGCCTGTTCACCGTTTCGTTTGCGCACCGCCTAACGAGCGACCCGAATATCGAACCTTTTGACCCGAATTTCAAACCTTTCGATCTGAATCGAACATTTCGACCCGGAACTGAACCTGAACCGACCCTAAATCGAACCTTTCGACCCGACATCGAACCTTCCGACCCAAATTTCAAACCTTTCGATCCGAAATCGAACCTTCGACCAGGAACCGAACCCGAACTGACCCGAATTTCGAATCCGCTGACCCGAATCTCGAATCTTTCGACCCGACAATTCGACGATTAGGAACGAAGCTCGAGCTAATGCCGTACATTTAAATTGTTTTGTTGGTTTGTGTATTATTGTCGCATGTAAAATGTGTGTGATTGTTACTATTACAGGATGTCGAACTACGAAGCCGTACAGAAACTGACCCTTTTTGGACTGCCGCCTCGAACCGATGACTCCCGCCAAGGACGACACTAACCCTTGCCGAAAGGCGTGGGTAGCCGATACGTCGGCCAACGAGGTGGTTCGCCGCCTGCCGTGAATTAATTTTTAATTTTTTTTGGTTTTGTTACTTTGTTTTTGGTTTGTATGCGCCGTTGCGCTTGTGGGTTCGCTAGGCGAAGCCTGATCTCTGCCACCCAATCGAGGAGGCAAGTACTGAATAACCAATCATAGGTAATTGTTTTTTGGTAATTTTGAGAATATTTTTTTTTGACATTTTTGTGTGTTCCGTCGATACGCCGTTGCGTACAAGGTTTTTTGTCACCGTCGCGTGACGTCGTAAATTGAACGTGCCGCTGAGCGGAGTATTAATGTATTTTTTTTACTTGATTATTATCATTATTTTTTTTTCAATAAACGTTCGTTCTTGTACATTTGCTCTCATTTATGTTGCATCCTACCCCTATATTCAGGTGAAGGGACCAATGGCACCGATTCTGCGACCCATGTGGCTCCCAGTCGACGTCTGGGGGGAGGTGTTGTGACGTGGGAAATTTCCCACCTAGAATCCGATTAGAGAATTTTTTTTTTTGGTATTATTTAGCCTTGTGTGTTGGTCAAGCTGATGACATGCTAAGATTCGACGCGACTGTGTCGCCCCAAGTGGTCCCGGTCATTAAACAAAGCTCGAGGTAAAAATTTAAGCCGAACCGCGCCAATTAGTAGTAATAAGGAATGGATGCGTCCGAACTAAATTTAATGTATCGGTATAGAGTGAGTGATATAGTATGAATGGGGAAAGCGACCGGACAAACCCGCATTTCAGTCGATATCAACGACCGAGGAGACATCTGGGAGGAGCAGCGAGGGACTAGCAAGGCACGGAATCGGACTCCACGAACGACTGGAAGTTGAAACGGCGGGAGACACGTCGAGGCTCCACCTGAACGCCGAATATCGTACTAAATTGGTAAATCGACCAATCATCGATCCTAGTTATTTATCGTACGACGGCTGATTGGACGCGCAGCTCATTAGCGGTGCTGAAGGAAAGACCACGTGTTGGCAAAAGGAAAACGGAAAAGCCAGAAGGATAATTCGGACCGAACGCATGTATGCCACGTGCATAAAAAAATCAATCAATTGGAAAAACGCATTAATTTTTGGTTGCTATCGCTGTTTTGGCAGAAAATAAAAAGTAATTAATTAAAAATCGGCACTTTTTTCTTGCTATCGCTGTTTTTTTTTTAAAAACAAGAAAGAGGAAATTGAACCGTCTTGTCGTTTTTTTTTTTTGTTTGTGTCGAGGAAAAGTAGTGCTAAGTTTACTTGAAAAATCGACACGGATAATTGCTCGTAGAATTTCGCCGTTTTGCTATCGAAGTTAAGTTCAGTGAATACTGAAGAGAGTGTTGCACCAGCGTCAAGGTCATCAACTGCATTGTGACGTTCGATCTCGCCGTTCCCGGGGAAAAGCCATCGCCGAGGAATCACCTCATCAGTACCGCCGACATCGAATTTTTTTGTTGTAATTGATCTACATCCCGAGAGGTCGACTGAGTGGGGTAAGTGCGGTCGCAGTTGTTAATTTACCTGGGTGACTTCACCACGAATCGCGATTAACATAGATTATTATCGATAATTTATTGAAAGTTTTTTTTATTGAAAATTTGCTCACGAATTCGGAATTGAGTCCGAAATCAAAAGTGTACCGGAATTCAACAATCGCGTTGCTAAATTCCGGCTTCGGTGACGTCAGCCAGGTACCCGGTGCCAAATTCTATGATAATACGTAGTTAATACCTTGTGTATAATTGTTTGAGTTAGAGTATACTTTTGAAATATTTTATCGCAACTCGAGCTTTGTTCCCGCGAATTACTCGACGGGTAATAGCGATCCCAGATAAACTGGTGATTAATTATTTTTTTTGCTGTTGATCGAAACCGGCGAAGTAAATTAATTTTGTTATTTTTTTTATTATTCTTAAATAAACCAGTTTTATTTTAATTCGCAACTTTATTGTTACTCGAAACCGGCGTGATTTTTTTGTTAATAGGCTCGCCGACTGTTGTTAATCGAACCCGGCGAACTAACTGATTTTTTTTTGTTGTTGACAAATTCGTAGATTGTTGCTCAGCGAACACGGCGAATAAGTATTTGTCTCGATTCATTAATTCGAAACAATTATTAGCCGAAACAAGCGAGATAATTATATTTTATGAATTATTTTTTTTGTTGTTAATTTCGTTGTTCCCTGCGAAACTACTTTGACTGGATTTTAGTGACTTGCGTGAACGAAATTTAGATTTTGCGTTCTTGTTGCGATTGCCTGTGGCCCAAAATCCGATTGGCTTGTTATTTTGGCGTTTTCATAAAATTATGTAACGATATTATTTATAACAAATTTTTTTTTGTATTGATTTTTATTCGTCCTCTGATAATTTTTTTTGGATTGAACCTGCGAATGTTATCGATCTCGCTAATTGTTGAATAAATAATTCACTCGTAATCGTGCCTGTACAATTAATTTATTTGACCTAATTTTAATTATTCCTCGAATCGATTCCTCGTACGCTTTGTAAAACATTTGAATCTCTTCGGCCTCGACCCGCCGCCCAACGACGATCCACGTGGACCAACGAACCGTGGAACGAAAGTTCCTGGCGCCCAACCATCAACGAACCAGGTAGGCCAAAACATTTAGGTGGACCTCTTCGGCGCTGACGACGCCAGCGTAGCGAAAAAGCCATTATAATATATAGATAAAAGTCTATATATAATTATATATAAGTTATATATAACTATATTTCTTGACATATGCTTGTTTTTAAGGTTATATATAATTGCATATAATTTTTATATAACTATACGTCATTACATACGTTCGTTTTTAAGATTATATATAATTTATGTCTATAACTATATATAATTACTTATAATTCATATATAACTATATGTCATTACATGTGTTCGTTTTTAATATTTGCTCGAGCACAAATATTCAAGTTCTCATCAAGAAAACCTTCGGTTATAATCAAAAAGCGATCATTTTTGTGGGCTTCATAATTAATTGGATTTCCCAACCACAAATAAATTTGTAACTCTCGAGCTTGTTCATTTTGATTAGTTTCTCCTATTTTGCATTTAAGCTTTTGTACACCTTGAATAATTTTTAAGTTATCAACTTCAAGACTTTCATGTATATTAATTTAGAGGATTTTTTAAAATTTAACCAATTAAATAATTGTCTTCGAATAAATTAATTTATTAATAATAATAGTCAATGAATCTTTCTATCAGTGTATATTGATAATTAAAAATTTAAAAACAAAATAAAAAATTTTGTTAGTTACGCATCGATCATGCATACGATTTGCATTACTTGTAGTTGTTAAAAACTCTGTTATTCAAGTAAGTCTCATAGGTAAATGGGTAAAGTAATAGTCTCTCAAGCGTCAGGTCCTAGGTTCGGTTCCCGCGCGTGACAGTTTTTCAATTTCCCGCTAAAAAAATTGAAAATTTTCAAAAATCGGGAAGTTATTGGTTTCACCACGTTTTGCGAAAATCAAGTTCTCATCAGATCTTGACGTTTTGAGGTCCTAGGAAGCTTCCCTGACTATTCCCGCGATGATGTCCGTATGTCTGTGTGTAACCCTCTTATAACTTTTGAACGGCTTGACCGATTTGATCGCGTTTGGCGCCATTCTAAAGGGGTTCACTAAGCTTAGATTTCCTGAAAATTTAAACCGATTCGGACAGGTAGATTTTGAGAAATTGCAAAAAAACTTTAAAAAAAAATTTTTTGAAGAGTGGTTTTTTTGGAATAACGTTTAAACAGCTCTACCGATCGATTCCAAAAACTAATCAGCTTTTAGCATCAAAACATCACGTCGATTGCTGCCAGTCCGGTCAAAATTGGTTGATTCGTTCGTGAGTTATCGTGAACGAAAGAAAACCGGAAAAAGTATTTTTTCAGGGTTTCTCTGAAATTTTCGGTTCAATCAATTAAAACCTGAAAATCACTTATGAGGATGATAAAACAGCGTCGAATGCCGCCAACCGCGTGAAAATCGGTTGATCCATTCAAGAGTTATTGCGATTTGAAAATTCCAAAAATAGTAATTTATTAAACTCCTATCAAACTTTTAAGCTTGGAGAGCTCGAAACTACACGAAAATTAGATTTTTGAGCTCGAAGAGCTCAAAAACATAATAAGTGCAATTTCGAGCGCTTAATTACGAAAGTAGCGGGAAGTTGCAGGGATGGCCGTCAGGGTCAACCGTTTTCCTAATTTTTATCTATGGAAACAATTCTATATAATTATATATCTATATATATATAAGCGAAATACCACTCACTCACTCATCACGAGATCTCCGAAACTATTCGCCCGATTGACTTGAAATTTAGCATACTTACTCCATTCGTGATGTAGACGCTCACTAAGAACGGATTTTACGCAATTCCTAGCTATAATGAATTTTTCGTCTACCATCACGTATGCTACTCCCTCCCCTCCTTCTCATTCTACCCCTCCCGTGCCCTATTTCCCGTGCCTTCTTCCCGCTTCCTTATCTCTCTCTTTTTTTGGGGGGGGGGATATCATTTTGATTCTTAAATCCAAGAAACCATCAGTGGCACCTATCACTTATAGAACTCAACCCCATCTTACCCTCCCCCACAACTACCCACGCTAATCAACCGTTGCCATGGTTACCGTTGCCATGGGTACCGTTGCCATGGTTACCGTTGATATGGTCACAGTTGCCATATGTCTCTTTCTAATTCCAATATGTATTTACTCAAGTTACATTCTGAATTCATTATGGTTTTGATATGTATTCACTCTGGTTTTACTCTGGAAACATAATGGACAAATGTAACAAACACTAGGGTGATTAAAAAAAAAAGAATATTTTTTTTTTCGTTTGGTACTCTGAAAAATAGGTTCCTAGACACCTCTAAGAAAGCCTCTCCAAGCATGAGTTCTTAATTGTAACGGGAAGGTCCTCCTTCTTACAGTTTTCTATTTTTTCTTATTATCAGATAGAAAAATTTATATCTCGCTTCCAACTACTTGAAAAAATATCTTGTTCCTTAGATTTTGTAGGAAATTGAATGCTCTACAAAAAAGGTCTCTTACGATTTTTTCGTAAACCCAACCGTTTAAAAGATATTAACGGTTAAAGTTTGATTATTTTTGGGAAAATTTTTTATTTCTTATGAATTTTATAACTCAATGAAAAAAAATCATTATGAATGATGAAACTCATAGTTTTGTAGGAAATTTACTGCTCTATAAAAATGGTCTCTTATGATTTTTCGATCAAGTTGAGCGTTTACGAGATATTCATCGTCAAACATCAATGCATATCAATTTTTCTAGTTTTTGATCAATAATTCGAAAAATTTCAATTTATTCTGTGAGTTTCAAGGAAATTTAGACAAATTTGAGTTTTTATTATAAAAGCAACTCCTATAGATGTTTTCTGTTCAAAAATTCATTTGAAAGTTTTTATTCTAATAATATTTTTTTTAAATTTTATCTTTAATAATTTAAAATCTTAATCGCGTTGTCATTTATTATTATGAAATTTGTTCAGTGCGTATTTTTAAATTGTTTTTCACAAAATATACATAAAATTTTCGTTCGAGGGGATTTTTGTTTTGAATTCCATTTCTTCTTCTGTTTGTCTTCTGAAACTAACGCCATCTATGTTTTTTACTCTCAACTATCTTCAGTATCTACCCATTTAATACCGTATTTTCAGTGTTCCTAAAACTGATCATCTTGAATACGTAATAAAATAATTCATTTTAAATAAGTCTTATAATCATCACATAAATTTATTTATCATCAATTAACCTACAATGAATAAAGAAATACGTTTTATCGGAATACCTCTACAAAGAATTTCGGAACGTAAGTTACCAAAAGTGAAAGAGGTTATGCGTGTGTTTTTCTACCAACTTAAAATTTTAAAGTATTCAATCAAACAAAGTGCTAAAAATTCAGTTGACCAAGTTATTGAACTGTGGAGAAAAAATCAGATTCCAACTAGTGGAGCTCCTAATGCAGTCAAAAAATTTCTTCGCTATCACAGTCAATGGTTAAAATTACAAAAAAATTTCGATAAAAAGAATTCAGCGCAAAACCAAAAGGAAATGAAATTTCAGACTGATCTTGAACAATTATTCGACATTGTGAGCGAAAAATCCTTAAAAGTGCTTGATGATAATATTAGAAAGTTGTATTTGGATCAAAAATTCGGTACCCATAAAGAGATTCTTTCTAATAATGTACCTGTATCAAACTTAACCACAACTATGATGGGAATAGATGAGAGTAGTAAGTATCTGAGATATTTAATTATTATAAAGTCAGGTAGTAGTGTAACTTTTCATAGATGACTAGATGACATTTGACTAGACAATTTTTGGAGTCCTTTCTTAATTATTTGTCATCAAAATGAATAAATTCTATACATTTTCTTCGTTTAATTTATAAAACAGATCTTATTCCAGACTTAGATCAACCGTCTACCAGTCATGCGATTGTTCCAAGTGAAAAATCAGAGTCGTTCTCTACGTATACATTAAGTGGAGTTACAAATTTTGGATCTGATTCAGAGTATGAACCTCCAATTCCGACAAAACGAGCAAAACTTGATGTCTTAACTCCTGAAGTCATTTTTGGACTCGACCGAGCTAATGTCAGCAGTAGAAATGCGATGTTTATTATTGCTCCGGTTTTACTAGCAGTAGGTATTAAAATTGAAGATACAACGCTCAGTTATAGTTCAATTCAACGAGCTCGTATGCTTCAAAGAGAAGACATTGCTAAAGGACTTAAAGACAACTTTAAGACACACGATAAATACGTTGTGCATTGGGACGGAAAAATGCTGAATGACCTTGTTGGATCAAAATCTGTGGAACGGCTACCAGTTATTTTAACTGCATTTGGTACCGAACAATTACTTGGGGTTCCAAAAATGAATTCTGGGACGGCAGACAATCAAACATCAGCCATTTTATCGACATTGAGTGAATGGGGTATTACTAATTATGTTAAGGCGATGTGTTTTGACACGACGGCAGTTAATACAGGTAACTTATCAATGATAATTTAATCTAAAAAATATTTAATTATTAACGTTCTAGTTTAATTTTTATTGCTTACTGAATTTCACTTTTGAAATTATTGAGAATTATTTACTCATTTGGATTTTAAATATAATCTACAATTTGTTGAAAATATTAAATTTAACGATAGTTATCTATTTTCTTTATACAGGAATTCATAACGGTACATGTAAGGCAATTGAAAAGACTTTGGGAAGAGAGTTAATCTGGTTACCATGTCGTCACCACATTTTTGAGATCATATTGAGAAGTGCATTTGAAGTATATTGGCCTGTGTCATCTGGGCCAAACGTACCAATGTTCGGAAGATTTAAAAAATCATGGGATGAAATAAATAAAACTAATTATAAATCTGGAATTGAAGATACTGTTGTTGCTGATATCATTTTGGATAAAAAAAATGAAATATCTAGTTTAATTGCACAATCCTTACAGGTATGATTTAACTGCGATTTTAAGAAAAAAAATTTTCTTGTTTCTGACAAATTTTTAATTGTTTTTGATAGTTACTACAACCCCGAGATGACTATAAAGAATTGTTGGAATTGTCGTTGATTTTCCTTGGAGAAATGCCTCAAGAAGAAATTTTTTTCAAACGTCCTGGTGCAATTCATCATGCTAGGTGGATGGCGAAGGCAATTTACAGTTTAAAAATGTTTCTATTCAGAAATGAATTTAAACTTTCTAATAAAGAATTGGACGGTCTTCGGCAAATTTGTATATTTATAGTTACACTGTATTTAAAAGCTTGGTTTTCATCAACTTCTGCAACAACTGCTGCTAATCATGACTTGCAGTTTTTGAAAAATTTATTCGAGTACAAAAATATCAATTCATTGATTTCTTCAGCAACTTGTGAAAAAATGATTTTGCATTTATGGTATTTAAGTGATGAACTTGCCATTTTATCATTATTTGACGATACCGTTTCATTGGAAGTAAAAAAAAATATTGTTGGAGCTGTTAATACTCGTAACGGTACAGATTCTAAAGCTAAAAAATTTATAATTGATAAAAACGATTTGAATTCATTAACGCAAAAAAGTCTGAGTGACTTTGTTTCTAAAAAGTCTTTAAATCTCTTTAAAATCTTTGATTTACCATATGACTTCCTTGATAAAGATATTGAATCGTGGCCTACTAATGACAGTTACATTGAAAATAAAGAATACTTTAACCAATTGAAAGTTGTTAATGATTCAGCAGAACGAGCTGTTGCATTAGTTAGTGAGTATAATCAATGCTTGACAAAAAATGAAGAGCAATTCCAATACTTATTGCAAATTATCAAAGAACATCGAAAAAACTACCCAAACTGCAATAGAGGAAATTATTTACAGTAAAAGTGTACCGTTATGTTGAAAATATTGAAAATTATATGGCAGTTGATAATTAAATAAATAAATTCTTCGATAAAAAAGTGAAACACATGTGAAACACACTAAATTGAATTATATATTTAAAAAAATGCACTAATTTTTTGTTTTAATGTAATCAAACATGTCCAAGACTAAAAAAACTAATTAAAAAAATAGTTCATAACATATTTCTATTCATAGAAACTCAAATTTGTCTAAATTTCCTTGAAACTCACAGAATAAATTGAAATTTTTCGAATTATTGATCAAAAACTAGAAAAATTGATATGCATTGATGTTTGACGATGAATATCTCGTAAACGCTCAACTTGATCGAAAAATCATAAGAGACCATTTTTATAGAGCAGTAAATTTCCTACAAAACTATGAGTTTCATCATTCATAATGATTTTTTTTCATTGAGTTATAAAATTCATAAGAAATAAAAAATTTTCCCAAAAATAATCAAACTTTAACCGTTAATATCTTTTAAACGGTTGGGTTTACGAAAAAATCGTAAGAGACCTTTTTTGTAGAGCATTCAATTTCCTACAAAATCTAAGGAACAAGATATTTTTTCAAGTAGTTGGAAGCGAGATATAAATTTTTCTATCTGATAATAAGAAAAAATAGAAAACTGTAAGAAGGAGGACCTTCCCGTTACAATTAAGAACTCATGCTTGGAGAGGCTTTCTTAGAGGTGTCTAGGAACCTATTTTTCAGAGTACCAAACGAAAAAAAAAATATTCTTTTTTTTTGAATCACCCTAACAAACACACTCTGGAAACATGCTGAAATCAGTCTGATTACAGAATGTTTCCAAAGCGATTCCATAGTGTTTCCAGAATTAATCAAAGGTTGCGAGGGTAGAGTATACTTTGTTAAATTAGATCTGATCATACTCCCGAAGAAAATGATTTTGCCTAATTATATATAGTTATATCTAATTATATATAGCCATATGTAGACTTATATATGATTATACATACCTACTCATATTTGACTAATATGAATCTGTATATAATCAGATTTGATTATATACGGGTCCATATATAATTAGATGTGATCAAACTTGGCTAACATAATTAGCCTTTTATAGATTATCATGTATTATTAAATTCTATATAAGTTAATATATAATTATACATAGGTTCATGCATAGTCAGACCTAAGCAAACATTTTTTTGGATATCACTTAAAGTGCAAAATGATGTTTAACAATATGCTTAAATAGTTATGAAATGAAAAATTTATTGCACTTCCTATAGGATGTCTTGGTTTGCCCTGCTACTGTTTAATAATGAAATGATTATTGGAATAAATATCTTGTTATAATTAGATTCAGTGAAATAAGCAAATCAAGAGTATCAAAATTTAGTATAAAATTAATTTTTATAATATATTTCTGAAAAATTGATTTGATACGTTATGTACTTCATAGAATCATCGATACTTATAAGACGACAGCATAGCAGCCGGGAATTTCAAGACGCACTGGGATCATCAAAGTTAAGCAGCATTGAGCGTGGTTAGTAATTGGATGGGTTACTGCGTCGGTGTTATAGCTATAAAATCATATGTAATGATTTTTTTTTTGGTTACAGGATTAGGTACGCCAAAACTAAATATTATATCCCTAAAAATAACCACATATTTAATTAGGGGTAATGATATATAATTTAATGTTGTTACATGTAGTTATATATGAGTAAATAAAATTATATATAACTTATATATGATTATATATAATGAGACCTGGCCAATTATCAGGTCTAATTATATGTAAGTTATATTATTTATAACCATATATAATTAGGCAAAATCATTTTTTCCCGGGCTATCGAATGACACCTACTGCGATCGAATTGGTTAAGTCGTTCAGAAGTTATAAGAGGCTCACACACACACACACACACACGCACACACACACACGCGCGCGCACTCGATCTGATGAGAATTCGATTTTTGCAAAACGGGGTCAAATCAATAACTTCCCGATTTTTGAAAATCTTCGATTTTCTTAGCGGGAAGTTAAAAATTTATTTTGTTTTGATTTTAATTTTCGTGTACTTGATAAGTAATAGAATAAGTGTAATAGAAATTTGAAAGCATTAGTCATTACTTTCATATGGAAATAAAATTTTTTAACATAGCTCAAATTTTAGGTTGCTTGACCACTGGGCCCCCTTAAGGACTAAAGAGAAAATATTGAAAATTTTAACTTAATAAGAAAAATTCGTACTTTTGTTGATACAAGTTCTAGACGCAATTGTAAGACATGAATTCTTGAAAGAACGTATGATAATGAAAATTATAATAGCTTACGTTTTTAAAATATCGATTTTGAACAATTACAATGAAAAATTTTATGTTTCAATTTATGTAATCGCATTATAACAAACCTTTTCTGTTTCTTTCACTTATGCTGTCAGATTGACGATATGGTTCTAATTGTTGTGAAATAACTCCATTGCTGAGAGAATTGTTATTCATTATCATCATCTGTTGAATTCGATCTGTTTATAATTCGCTGATATTCAATTAAATCACTGGTAGACAAACTTGTATCGACTGTTCGATTGGAGTACCGGCATTCTAACAGTATTTTATACGATGTTTTGATATTTCGTTTCCATAGCAACTATTTACTGCGTGCACAAACACTCATTGTCATGAGCGGTGGAGCTCCTGACGTTGAAGACTAAAATAAATATTGCTTCCGTTAATGCATATAGAAAAGTCTATATAAAATAGCCTGATTTAATAAATCGTATTAAAATACTATATAAGTTTTAATTCTTTTGGCATGTTAAAAAAAAAATGATTAATTTTTATGATGTGCGCGCACAAGAAGACGTGAAATCTACATGCTAAAATTGGCTATCAAATATAATTAAGAGTGACTATGTACTTTGTACTGATTAAAAAAAATTATTGTACTGAAATTAAAAAAAAATACTCGTGTAGATTTTTCAATTTTCTGGACGAGTATTTCTTTTTTTTTTCATATTCATAACTTTTTTCATTTGAATAATATAAATTTATAATAATAAGTATTTATAATTAATTAAAAAATTTTTTTAATAATTTATTGTCAGGGGCTCTCATATTTATAACTACGAGTGTACTTACGACAGAATTGCGAAGTTTTGGCGCTGTTGGTTTGATTTCAAAAAATATTCTCTAGATAATTAGTTACTAAAAAATTTTAATTTTTCACATCATTCTAAGATGAAATATATAGGAATAAATATGAGATATTAATAGAATAACCGAATAATTTTCAAAGTTTTGACTGTTTCTTTATTTGATATATACATTAAATTCTTAAACATTAATAATTTAACTCTACTTTATTGAAATTGTGTTAACCAAATACAGCAACGATCACAATTGTACACAAAATACTCATTTGACATCTCTTCTTTATGCTTATTCAAATACCTTAAACACCGGAAGTGTAACCATTTATAACAGGAACTGCACATAAACCATGTTTGATCATCATTAAAAAGTTCTTGATGTCCACAAACAAGACATGAATTTCTCACATCCAGAGACTTTACAAGACACAGTTCTCTTAAAAAAAATCTCATAGCTGTTGGATCTATGGATCTAATGTTGTTGATGTTACCCTTTAAAATTTGATCAATATAGTGTATGACGAAAATACCACGATTAAATGTGTCGCTAGCATCTTGTTTAGGATAATTGTCTGCAGAAATGATTTTTAATTTTAGATTAACTTCAGGGAAAATACGTTTATACTGAAGATTAAAATTTTTCAAAATTTCTTCATTACTTATTAACTTATTTAACCCAGAATCAAAAACATAAAATTTTTTTTTTTGTTAAATCAATGTAAATTTTTTATATTAAGAGGAAGAAATATTTTCGTTTTGTTTTCCCACTCTCTTCTCAAATTTTCAAAAAAATATTCTTCTTTCGTTAAATTCGCTGATAATATAACAATGGAGCTTATTTCACATAATACGTACGCAATGTCTTCATAATTACCCAATTCTAATATAGTGAAATTAGCGCAATAGTCGATTATGAAATTTGACAACCAATTCTTCCCCCATAATGAACTGTAATCATCACCATACAAATAAATGAACTTCGTTTCATCATTGATATTTTTCGTGAAAGCAACAAAGTATTCTCTTTCAGAATTCGCCGAGTAATAATAATTTTCATTTTGAATTATTTTGTTAATATAAAAAACCAATTCTTCGTTTATTTGATCAGCAGTTTTTCTGATCTTTGACCCTGATAGGTGAGGAATTGGTGCTTTTCTTTTTAACCGATACCGATTCCACGCTTTAGATGATTGATTATTATCTGGTTCATCAATTTTATTTGTTTTTTGAACTTTTTTCATGATAACAGACCGGGGTAAATCAAGTGGTTTAAAAGCGGATTTCCAGCGAGAGAAGCAAACATCGATAAATCTACCAATCTTCATTTGCTTTTCACCTTCGAGCTTAACACCTTTAAAATGATTTTCAACAGTTGCATTGTTAGCATGTTTTTTTTTTCAGGGTGTAGCGAAAATTGGCCAAAGTGGGATAAACGGCACTAATCTGTCCATGAAATACTTGGAAAGTGATGGCGAGTAATAAGGATTATTATCTAAATTGGGGTCAACAGTTATACTGTTTGCTTCAATTTTTTGAATTCTCGGTAAAATGTGTTTGTAATATGGACTCGATTTATACACAGTATTACAAAACTGATCATTCAACATCACTTGTTCCACATCCTCTTCATCGATCTGGACTGAATTAATTTTGGAAGGTGTCACATTTGTAAAGCTTTTTAAATTTTTAGCTACTGTGTAATTTTTTTTGGGGATAAAAAAATATGAAAAAAAGACTCCAAATGATCTACGATAGTATCAAATGTTTGACAATGTACAATAATAGCGGCAATATCCAGATAAATAGCAGATATATGGGGTTTAATTCGCAAAGTTTTTAGTTGACGAGAAACCATTTTCATGAAATGAGAATAGCAAGTGAACAGAGGCGTGATTTTTTCGGGAAGAAGTTGGTTTTTTTGGAGACAATCATATGTCGTATGCAAATAGTCAAGGACAGTGCAATTATTCCAGGACTTTATGATAGCATTGATACTAGCCCATGACCAATCAGTTACGACATATCTGAACAAAGGCATCGTAATTTTATTAAAGTTCCACAATTCTTTAAAATAATCCAAACATTTGGCAATAGATTCAGTCGTATGATCGTTAGTTATCATTTCTATCAAAGGGTATATTTTATGGTTGATGTTAACCACACCAGCGTAATAATATACTCTTTTTGATTGCTTAAAAGGTTTACGAACAGTTGATCCTGTAGCATCAAAATACAGCTCCAAATCTCCGTTATCCATCAAGAGTTGGATTTGCTCTTCCATTGCCAAATAAACCGTGAATGGTGGATTAAAAAAATGTCGAATGTACGGACGATCTGAATTATACTGATTCATTCTCAGAACAATATCAGCACAATCATCAGTACGCCGATTATTCTCAGCTAATTTTTCAGATTTAGCTTTCTGAAGAACTTCCGCTGAGTATTTAAACTGGTAATTTTTTTCTTTTATTACTAAATTTTTATCCAGTTTCTTCACAACTTCTGTTTCATCTGTGGATGGCTTGACATGACAGAGAATTTTTTGTTTTCTCTTATTGTTTTCTCTTATTTCCTCTTAATTGATAATTTAATGGCACAGTATGAATAGCAGCACTTTCATTAGAATAAATTTTAATAGTTGTTTTCTGTGGATGAAATTCGCCATTGAATTTAAATTTTAAATTGCACTCTGGTTGCTTACACGTGGCTCGAATATGGAACGTTGATTTAGTTTTGGCAAATTTTAAACCATCACCAAAAATCAAAATACAAGACATTTTATTTTTAATTGGTAAATTCTGTCGTAAGTGTTGGTATAATAAATCAGGAGTAATAAAATTGTTTTTTGAAATTTTTGCAGAAGAAATGGTTATTCTATCTACAAATTTATATTCACTCTTTTGCACTTCACGTAACTTAGGTTCTACACTATTAGCTTTATAATTATTTTTAGTTTTAGAATCACTCGAATAGAAATTTTTTTGATTTTTATGAGAATTGTTGTTTAGAATATCACTATTTGAGGAATTGTTTTCTTCACTTAAATTATTACTGTAATTTTCTTCTAAGGTAATAAGTAATAGAGAACTTAATCGTCGAATCAGTTGATTATTTTCATTATGATCATCATCAGGACTCTCATAATCACTATTACAATCACGGTCATTATCAAAATCACTGTCATTATTAAAATCACTCTCATTATCACGATCATTGTCATTATCACAATCATTGTCATTATTATCATGACTGGCATTAATGTCATCGCTAAAATTGTTAACACTGTCAATATCATCATCACTCACACTATTAACACCATTGTCATTATCATCATCACTGTCATCCCTTGTGAAAATTTTTCGGACTTTTCTCTAAAAAAACCCTTAAGAACTCTGAGAAAGTCTTTAGAAGTCTTTGGAAGTCTTTTTCCGAAAAAAGTCCGAAAAATTTCCACAAGGGATCATTGTTATTAATACCATCATTGTCACCAACACTCTCATTATTACCCTCACTGCCATTATCACGATCATTTTCATTATTGTTATCATTAACATTGTCACCTTCACTGTCACGATCACCATCACTATCATTGTCACCATGAATATCACCCTGAAGATCATTCTGAAATATATAATTATCAATAAGACCATTGTCATCGTTTGCACGCAATGCTCTTTGAATTTTCTCTTTAAAATCATTAGTGTTATGCTGCCAAGAAAAATACAAATTCACGCGAAACTTGTTAAGTTCTTTCTTTTTTATATTTAATTCATTACATATTTGATAAAAAATGGTATGATTCTTAGTTGGACCATCAAAAATTTCTTCCAAGCTTTTCGCGAATTTTAATACCGCATAATAAGCGGTTGTAATATTGAATTTCATTTTTACATACTTTTATCGGTCAACGAAATTTTGAAGAATACAATTTGAATTTTTTAGAAACGAAATATCTAGAGAAAATTATTTGAAATCAAACTAATAGCGCCAAAGCTTCGCAATTCTGTCGTAAGTACACTCGTAGTTATAAATATGGGAGCCCCTGACGATAAATAATTTAAAAAAATTATAATAATAAAGTTAGCCGACATTTTTGATTTTTTTCTTTTGGTTAATTTATTAAATTATAACTAAAAAATATTTTTAAAAAATTACACTTTTAGTTTTTGGAGTTTTTAACAAGTGAAATTTTTTTTTTTGTAATAATTTTTTCAATAAAAAAAAATTCTAAAAATTTTTAATTGTTGGCTAACTTAATTTTATGAAAATTAAATTAGTTGACATCCGAAAATTTTTATAATTATTTTTATTGAAAAAATTGTTACTATAAAATTAAAATAAAAAATTGCACATGTAGAAAATTTAAAAAATTATACGTGCAATTTTTTTAAATTATTTTTTTACTTGCAATTTAATTGTTAAAATAAAATAGAAAAATTTTTGAACGTCGGCTAACTTTAGGATCATTTAATTTTCATAAAAAAATTATTTTTTAATTAATTATAAATACTTATTACTATAAATTTATATTATTCAAATGAAAAAAGTTATGAATATGGAAAAAAAAAATACTCGTCCAGAAAATTGAAAAATCTACACCAGTATTTTTTTTTAATTTAAAAATTTTTGTTTTTTTTTAAATTATAAGATATTTTTGTTAAAAATAGAGGTTTTCGTTGAATTTTAGGCTAAAAAATTGAAAAATTCAAAAATCAAGACGAGTATTTTTTCAAAATATCAAATAATAAATTTTGCTTTCAAATTACAGGTTTTTTCATTTTTAAAATGGCGGGTGTCGGCTAACTTCAGGGTCATATTAAAACGTACCGCCATCTATGATATATTTATGTCAGGCAGTATGAGTGGGTATCATTCACCCATATCCCGATGATACATATCCCAATTATTCAAATTTCGATCACACATATACCCAATGACACATATGTGCAATGATACAACCGCTAAAAAGTTGGCATGGAAGTGTAATATTGGAAAAAAACGATTAGGTGCTCCTAATTGCTCAATTAAAATCCGCAATTGCTCACTTAATTAATTAATTATTTAATTAGTTATTAACAATTAAAAATACAAAAGTTATATGTGCTATTTTTTCAATGAAGCAATGAACTTTTCTTAAATTTTTTTATTCTAATAAATTGCTCACAGGTTGCTCCTTCGATTTCAGACTTTTTTTTATGGGATACCTTTCGTTAATTCAAAATTAATTAAAAATAAATATTATTGCTCATACAGTCATTGCTGGATGACGTCACACAAGACTTCAGGAGCATCTCATTTATGCGCATGTGCAGAATTATTTCTGCGCATGCGCATAACATTACAGGCGCGCAGATTTTTTAAATTTAAATTTGACAATTTCTCCTAAATTCATCCTACAAACAACATTAATATTATTAATAATAATGATAATATATTAATGCTTTGATTGTAATATTAAAAGTAATATTATATTGATATTAATAGTAAAATAATAATAATAACAATAATCATAATAATTTTGCATTTTCAAATGGAAATATTTTGGGTCAAGTTTCTGGCATCCGAACGCACTCACTGTGAAAAAATAAAAATAAAATTTGATTGAAAAAAAAAAATTTCCGTTATTTTTGAAAATTTGACCATTTTTTTAACTTCCCGCTAAGAAAATTGAAAATTTACAAAATTCGGGAAGTTATTGGTTTTACCCCGTTTTTCAAAAATCGAGTTTTCATCAGATCTCGACGTTTTGAGGTCCTAGGAAGCTTCCCTGACTATTCCCGCAAGGTTGTCACTATGTCTGCATGTGTGTGTGTGTGTGTGTGTGTGTGTGTGAAAGTATGTAAACCGCTTATAACTTTTGAACGGTTTAACCGATTTCATCGCGGGTGGTGCCATTCGAAAGGGCTTAGCCAAACTTAGATTTTGAATATAATTTGGATCGATTCGAACCGATAGATTTTGAGAAATCTCAAAAAAACTAAGAAAAAAAATTTTTTTTAAAGGTGTTTTTTTTGAATAACTTTCAAACGGCTTAGTCGATCAACTCCAAAAACTAATCAGCTCTTAAGCTTGATAAACCACGTCAATCGCCGCCAATCCGGTCAAAATCGGTGGATTTGTTCGAGAGATATCGTGCGCGAAAGAAAACCGGAAAAAGTGTTTTTTTCACATAACGTCGATATTTCTTTTCGGATCGTTTTTGATAAAATAAAAAAATTTTTAGAACGTAAAAAACCGCATCGATCGCCACCAAGAACATAAAAATCGGTTGATTGGTTCGAGAGATATCGTCGACAAAATATTTGGAAACAAGTGTTTTTTTAACATAACTCTGACATTATTTGGAATAACTTTCAAACGGTTTTACCGATCAATTTGAAAAATAAATCAGCAATTAACATCAAAAAATTACGTTGATTGTCGTAAAGCCAGTCAAAATCGGTCAATTCGTTCAAGAGATATCGTGAAAGAAAGAACACTAAAAAAATTTTTTTTTCGGAATTAAACCGAATTTCCTAGTTTTATCAATTCAAACTTGGAGATTCTTCATGAGGCTGAAAAAACTGCGTCGAATACCGCCAGCCACGTGGAAATCGGTGGATTCACTCAAAAGTTATTGCGGTTTGAAAATTAAAAAAATATTGTTTTATGAAACTTCTATCAGACTTTGAGCCCGAAGAGCTCAAAAGCATGGAAAAACTATTTATTTGAGCCCGAAGAGCTCAAAAGCATGGAAAAACTATTTATTTGAGCCTGAAGAGCTCAAAGCATGGAAAAACTTTATTGAGCTTGAAGAGCTCAAAATAACACATAAATTACATTTTCGGGCTCGAAGAGTGCGAAAGTGCAATTTTAAGCGCTTAGGTATGGAATTAGCGGGAAGTTGCAGGGATGGGCTTTAGGGTCAACCGTTTTTCTAATTTTTTTTCAAGGAAATAAAGCGGGAATAGGTGTCAAATTGGTTAAAGTCAATATCAAAAAAGTTATGGCTATTTGAAAATAATAAAGCCATTTTTTTGAAAATTCAAAATTTTTTTTGGGTTGGACAAAAAAATTTGAAAAAATGTTTTTTAAAGGGTAGAAAAGAATGATATATATATATATATATATATATATATATATATATATATATATATATATATATATCTATTTAATAAACCATTTACATAAGTTTATAAATTATACGTTTTATTTAAAAATTGAGGGCTTATTAATTTTTTTATTTTCTTTTTTTAGTATTTACTTCAGTAATCAGCAAAAATAACAGTCACTAAATTCTATTTTGATTGAGGTGAAGAGTTAAATATATCAATTTAACAAAAATCGAAGATGATGCTTATCCAGAAAAGTAAGTAGGAAAAAAAAACAAATATTAAATTTCTTTTACATTCAAATTTTATTGTAAAAAACGATTGTCTTATTCATTATAAAATATGTAGTTTCAAAAATTTTGAAAATTCAAGTATGGAAAAGTGTTTATAAAATCTTACAATTTTATCAACATTCATGATTAAAAGACAATCATATTTTGAATGCGGCACAATTTGATGTATATATAAAAATTGCAACTATTTTGAAGCATTCATAAATATTTAAATATGTGATTTAGTCATTGAGAAAACGGTTATATTTAATATTTCAATTTTTTATTGGTATCTAGGTTCGAATTTAATAACGAAAAGAGGTTCACCAATCTGCTGAAGAATGCCAAGGTAATGAATGATAAAAATCATGTACAGATTGATGGAAGCACCTTTAATCAATACCGTAAAGGTACATCGATTATTTATAATTTAGAAGGAGAGTATATAATTTCAAAAATATTATTTACTTCCAAAGAATTTTCTTTACATTTCAATTATTTAATTATTTTGTAGCTCTCGTCTAAATTCTAAAAATTTTAATTTAAGATAATTAATTAAACATTTTTTCATTATCATACAAACTATTTACATTAATTTCAAAAAAATTTTTATCGTATGCAATATCAACGTAAATTAATTATTTAATATCCAACACTCGGTGTTATATATTTACTCACTTAAAGCACCTTGTATACTAAGTTTATTGATAACGCAAGTATTCTTGATACAAAAAGTTTTAATTGTTACTACTTTTTGTTAAGTAATCAAGGACGACTATATAGTAATTAGTTGATTAAATTTAAATTTAAACTAAAGAAATATTTATTAGCAATTAATCCATTATTCGGCCATAATAACCTGTACAGCGTTGTTTTTAGTTGTTTACAACAAAATAATTTCAAATAAAAATAAGAGCTCATCACTTAAAAAAATTAAGCATATCTACATCTTATACTTATTTTATATTTCGATAAGTGAACTGTAATGAATATTATGATTCCTATATATAATCATCCCCTTATTTTTCTATAAAATTTCCAAAAATTCATTTTATGATTTCTGGTTTTTAATTTTTTTTTCTCATACTTGTTAAGAAAATTTATTATTCATTATTCAATCTAATCAATGTAAAAAATTTAATGAAGTTACATGTAAATAATATTAGTAATTCATTTTTATATATAAACAGCAATTTATTTTTATATATATAGAAGATTATTTATATATTACTTTTCATAATATAAACTTTATTATAACCACACTTCAAGATTTCAATTATAATTATTACCCATAAAATAATCTTTTGAAAAGTTTAATATAGTTTAACATAGTTTAATATTTACTTTGATTCATATTGATTCATATAGAAAAAAAATTATGTAAGCATGACCACGTGGGTTTTATAACCTATACACAAATGTTTTTAATTATTAAAATTATATGAATAGTTCATAATTTCAATTAAATAAATGTACCCATTAATTAAATTATAATAATTAAAAATAAAATTTACAAAAAATATAATAAATAAATTAATCTTATTAAGAAAATCATTAAGTAATATTTTAATTTTTTCAATATATATATATATATATATATATATATATATATATATATATATATATATATATATATATATATATATATATTATTATATATATATATATATATATATATATATATATATATATATATGTTTTTTTTTTTTTTTTTTTCGGTGTTATTGATGAAAGGTATTTGATTCTTTAAAAATTGCGTATTCTCTTGACTAAAGGGATAATAATAATAATAATAATAATAATAATAATAATACTTATTTTAAAAAAGATTATATTAGTTGCCGCTGTTATTCAAATAGTATCTAGATAAATCTTGAGTTACTGAAAACTTAATTTATTCTCTACTGTATCGACAAACGTTAAGCAATATTTTCTTGACTGCTTTCAGCAAAACTTGGATAGTGTTGAATATGGTAAAGTATTTATTATATAGGCTTTAAAAATGTTAGAGCTGTATTACGAGAAAGTATTTTTTTGGTAGCGATTATTTTAGAAAATGTTCATTATTGGTAAAATTTAGTTCTGATATAGATGTAATGTGGTTGAGTTGTTTTGGGTAGACCTGTGAATGGTAGTCATTTTATATGGCAGGGAATTTTATGGGTAATATTGATTCTGGTGCAGTTGCTTGCGGTAGAGATTGTTATGGTGTTGTTTTCATATGTTTGAGTTTCAAGCTGGTAGAGTTGTTACGCGGTAGATTTATAACTCGGTTAATTTTCTGATTGGTTGACATTAATGTTGGTAGATATATAATTGGTATATTTACGGTTGGTAGAATTGTTTATGGGTAGACTTGCTTATGGTTGAGTTGTCAATGGGGTAGAGAGGTATCTGGCAGACTCATTGATGTGCCTTTAGTTATCTTTTGTATTTTAAATTTCTTAGCGCTTATTTCGTATGATTACTACGTTTTTAATCATCATTGTTATAAATTGTAAGAATTTATATTTGTAAATATTTAGAGATGTCCAAAAGTAAAGATATCTAAATTTACTTGTCTATGTTTAGAGATGTCCATTTTATTAAGTTTACAAATAACTAGAACTGTCTATTTTTCTAAATTTCTCAATTTTTCAATTGTCTTTTTATTGACTTGCTTAAATTTATTATTTTCCATTTTTTTAAATCTCTGTCATTTCACGTGTTTGTTTTATGGTTTGTCTAATTTCACGGATATCTTGTTTTTAAATTTTCTAATTTTATGCTTATCTTTTTTGAAATAATTCTATTTTTTTTGGTAACTGAATTTTGACATTACTACCTCTTTTATTATCGAAATTTTAAATCATCTTTTTTTTTTTTACAAATAATTTTGTTTATTATTTCCAATATATTATTTATCCAAATTTTTTATTTAGTGATTTCTTTACTTAGAGTTGCCCAAATTTTAATGTTTCCATTTTCCGGAAAATTCTTGACCGGTACGAATCATTGAAAAACATTGTATAATATAGGTATAGTTAAAAGTACTGAAAAAAGCACTTCGGAGCGCTGTAAAACCTTAGCTATTGCCTTAATGAAAAAATGTTGCTTATAAAAGTTGTTCCTCAAGAAACGATCTACAAAAATGGTCTAATTTAATTTTTTCGAAAAATGATAAAAAAAAAAGTTATTCCGAAAAATAGAAATTTTTTTTGTCGAATTTTTGAATATTTTCGCTTATAACTTTTTTATTTATAGTTCTACGACAAAAAGTTACTAGGCCAAAGTTGTAGAGAATTTAATTTGCAACAAAAAATGTTAATAAATTTTTTTTATCAAATAAATAGTTTAAAAGATATATCGTAAAAACCATTTCAACCCCTATTTTCAAGATGGCGGCCGTGGGACAAGGGTGGCGACCCCACAAACTTGGTTTTAGCTTTACATTGACCCCCCCTATACATCAAAAAAATAAAATTGCGTCCTCTAAAAAATGCAACCCCAAATGTAACTTTTCAATGGACTATATATAAAGTTTTTTACCCGGGTAAATCTAACAAAATCCGGCCATGTCAATTTAACATTCCCATATCTGTCATTTCCACAGATTATTTTTTTTCGTGTTAGATAAAAAAAGAAAGTGTTTTATAGTAATCACGAAATAATCACCTGAGTAAAAAAAATTATATATAATTCTATATGATTCATATATAATTATATATGAATTATATATACATCTACATAATTATATATGAATTATATATACATCTATATAATTATGTATGAATTACATACAGTTTTTTAACTCTGGTTTGCTTTTATATAAGAATATAACTAAGATATAACTGGATAAGACTATTTATGTACTGATAAGGGTATATCAGACTATATGAATCCATATCAACTTCTATCAACCCTGATCAGGGATTTTTTTTTCAAGTTTATCAAAGTATATATAACTTTATAAAGTTATATCAGGCTATATCAGGACCTATTAAGAAATAATGTAAAATTATATATGAGCATATCAAGCTATATCAAGTCTGATATAGACATATCAAATTGATAAGGCTTGATCTGGCCTGATATGGCCAATTTTCATATCACGCCATATCAGGACATATCAAAAATTAAATATGGACATATCAGGTCATATCAGGCCAGATATGAATATATCAAAAATTTTTATATGGCCTTATCAGCTTATATCAAGCCTGATCAGAATATTTTTTCACGGGTATATAGATCCCTCTAACCCGGAATAGATCTACCTAAGAGCCGTGTAGTCCGACTGTAGTCCTTTAACTCCGACTTTAAACCCAGGGGTCCGAACATTCACCTAGAGGTCAGATTTTTAACCCTGAAGTCCGACAATATCAGTCTCTTAATAAAATTCTAATTATTTTTAAATTATTTATGATAATAAAAAAAATTAAAGATTTTTGAAAATTAATTTTACGCATAATTTTGTGCCATACTGCGAAGCTTATTAATGACAATAGATAAGATGCGCAGGTAGTTAATTACATTGTAAACCTTTTTGATAGGGGAAAATTCTAGTTTAGTTTATTTATTTATTAAAAATAAAATTGAATTTATGAACAAAATTTCAATTGCTCCGCAAACATGGACAACAATTGAAAAATCGTAACTATTCTCGCAATTTTTTTCATTGTAAGAACAAACAACTTTATATCATTCTATATGACACGAACATGAAAAATATATTTTTATTATAAAATACGTCAGTTGTAAAAAACGTAAGAAACCACTAGAAATAAGGGAGGGGAGGGGGAATGGGCCCCCTAAAATTTGTAATATCCAAAAATATTTAAGGGCAAAAGGGCGTAAAGAAAATTTTTTTTTGTCAATCAGCTGAAAATCATCAAAGACGTGAAGATCAGTAAAAAAAATTTTTTGATTTACTTACGCCAAAAGGGCGCATTTCAAAGGTATGTCCTTTTGGCTTTATAAAAATGTTTGTTAAAGCGAAAAGGACGTATAAAGAAAATTATGTTTTTTAATATAAAAAATATGAAAATAATGCAGCATTGAAGAAGCAATATCATAATACTGATGAAAAATCAAAAATTAAACTTAAAAAAGGAGTAAAATGAGGAACGAAACATTTTTTTTTTCAATTTTCTTAAAATGATCTAATTTTTTTTCAGTTTTATTTGACTCTATTTGGAACTATCGAAAATTATATACTAATATATAATTAGATATGAGACTATGTATAATCTTGCATGGCTGTATATTGCTCCATACCTTGAATAAAAAAAAGTATTGAGACAAAGAAAAAAGTATTGAAAAGTATTGGATTGACTAGAAAATTAATACTTTTCAATACTCTTTTCTTTGTATCAATACTTTTTTTTTATCAGGGTATATAGTCATTCTCTCCAGAGAATTATATATAGTTATATATAATTTTATATAACTATATATACTTCTGTTAAGAGATTTATGTATAACTATATATATAACTATATATAATCAGATATCAATTATATATAAATAATATATAATTATATATAATCTTTTTTACTCGGGTAATTATTTTGAATTATTGTAGATCGTTGTATCTGATGTTGATGTAGTGAACTGGTTGTTTCTTATATCATCTTCAGTTTCTACTAGTAGATAAGGAGCGTTTTGATTGAATATCATAGAACTTTCGTCTGAAATCACATAAGTCATTTCTGGATCAAATTCAAAATCATCATCTTGATTTTTTTCTAAAGACGACTTTGGTGACCCGAGTAACGATTGTGGTGGAGAATTTTCGTCTTGTAAGTCGTCTAACGAAGATCCAACAGTAGTTTCTGACGGAATAGGAGATAACAAAGATCTTCGAACTTTAGTACTTGTAGTTAACGGAAGACGTTTTTGAGAATCGAAAAACTTAGGAGAACAACCCGTAGAATTGGAGTGTAAGGTTTGCAGTGGAGATTTTCCCCGAGATGAAAGAGGTGAATAAGGCGGAGATTCGATCAAAGGCTCTTCATCCGATGTAAGTATGGAACTCGTTTCGTTAGCTGGAGAAATGGAAGGAAGCTTTGGAACGCTTTTTGTTATTTTGTCAGTCCGGCGCTTCTTTGAAGGACCAGCAGAATTATCTGGAGTAGTCGGTGGATGCTGCGATGAATTAGCTATAGCCAATAGTGATGAAGACACATTTTCGCAATTGTGGTTGTCGTTCCATTTGTAGATTCTTAATTTTTCGTCATTGTAGATGTTCATACGGAAGAATGCTTCGCACTTAGTCCCGATGACAGGGCTGCAAAAGTAACATGGTAATGAATATCCAAACTACTTGTTATAGAACGATATCCAACTTAATTTTAAACAAATAAAGATGGTAAGATACTTACTTATGCACGCGTTTTTTTAGAACTTTAGGTTCGCGGTGATAACGGCATCTCGCCAAGCAGTAGTAGATTTCGAGGTTACGATTTTTTATGACTTTCTTTAAATTTCTCGTGTCAATGTAATTACTCGAATAAATAAACTTTCTTCCAGTTTCTTCGTAATATTTTTGACATGCATCGTCAAACTCTGCTTTAGAGTTAAATTCTTTTCCAAGACATAAACTCATGTCTATAGATTTCTATAGAAAAAATAAAAATCTTAGTTTAGTGCTTGATATAATTGACAATTATTCAAAATTAGAGTTATTGGAATAATAAATAATACAATAATTACCTTGTTAGTGGTTATATGAATATTATTGCAGATTAATTAATACTATAATTTATTAACGGTGACGAACAATGTACTCGAACAGTAGCAAGATTCAACAATACTTTAGAATACGCATTGGGGAAGAACAGACTAGTATGAATAAGGAGATTGGAAAAAGAGGGAGTATAATGTATATGCTAGCTGAGAGTATTAAAGAGACGTATAAATGATACAAACTGGTCAGGTATGAGTAAAATAACGGCAAGTAAAGAGTGCTTATCGATTATCCTTCTTCAAAGCCTTAAAAAATTTATTTAGTCGTATATATACGGCTCAGTATGTGTACGACTCCGTACATGTGCAGCTCCGCAAACGTGCAACTTTTTCAAATTCAAAATATGAATTCCCCGCTACTTTCATTTAAGACCGTAAATTTACGGATCCGTATGCGTACGACTCCGCATGTACACGGCTCCGTATACGTGCGACGATTTTTAAATAAAATTTGAATTTTTCGGGGATCTGTGGCGCTCCGTACTCATACAGACCCGTAGGCGTACGACTCCTCATGTACACGGCTCCGTATACGTGCGACGATTTTTAAATAAAATTTGAATTTCCCGACGGTCTGTGGCGCTCCGTACGCATACGGAGCCGTATGTATACGGAGCCGTATCTATCTTTTTCCGTACCTTTAGCCACATCCTTGAAAAAAAGTCAGGATCGAAATTTTTGCGTTGCTATAGTTTGTGCTGATTAAATTTAATAATATTAAGCAGATTAATTGTTATAATTGGATATAATCAATTAATATCAGGAAAATAAGGTATGAACTACCGTTATAATACAAATTTAAGGAAAAAAAGGACCGTAGAATTAAAAATAAATTTGCAACCTCTAAAAAACGTGATGCTTACAGTAAACACAGTCGGTAGTCTGGCGCTCCGTTTACAACGGAATTTTTGAACTGAACTTGGCGCCAGATTCTACCGAATCTGTGGATTAACAATAAAATGATTACTTATGTTGATTATTGTTATTAATTGTAAGTTTCATTAGTCTGAAACAGATGGCGCCTTACAGTTAACTGTAGTACTGCCGAGTGGGTATCATTCACCCATATCCCGATGATACATATGGATCAGTTACACAAGCCCCGATGATACATATCCCAATTATTCAAATTTCGATCACACATATACCCAATGATACATATGTGCAATGATACATGTCCCGATGATACATAACATAAAAACAAAAAATCGCTGTTAAAAAAAATAGGTAGCGTCTTTTTTTACCGGGGATTATAATTATAAACACAATTAAATTTTTTTTTATTTTAAAGAAATGTAGGAAATGCTAGAAATGCTAGTATATATTGCGCGTGCAAGCGCGCGACTTCAAGTGCATGCTATAATTCATATTATAAGAGTGGACAACCCTGCCTTTTTTTTCTCTCTTGCTGAGTTGTCTGGGTTGTTTGCCCAGCTGGCCTCTGGGTTGTCCCCTATACTACAGCCAATGGTTGTGTGTGAGTTGAGCGTTATGTTGGTAAGATAACCCTGATGTTAGTGCTGTCTTTGTTAAATTCGAAAAGTGATACTGCTGCCTCTATATTTCACGTACGGTCCTTATACTCAATAAAATATATATAATAATCAATATGGAGACTACACTCCACCACTCCACAGTGTATAGTTTACAGTCATTAACATAAATATTTGTAATTTTTTTGGTGCCCAATCATTATTTATGTGAGTACTCTGAAAATTCATAACTTTTCCATTTAAATAAAATAAATAAAAATAACGATTTCAATTTTTTACAGTGTAAACTCAGTGAGGAATGTAAAAATTTGTGGAGATGCTCACACCGGTGATTGTCTAGGTTATGCCAAAGGAGCTAGTGGCTGATTATTTGTCGGCATTGTTATCGACTTTGCTGTTGTAATTGCTGGATCTATTTGCTGATTTCGTTCTCAAGGATGTTAACCACAGTTGTGTCATTATCGGATCAACAATAATATGATTAAATGATGAAATTTATTTTATATGGTAATGGCGAACATCATACAGATTATTAAACTAAAATTATAATATAAAGAAAATTTATTTTTAGGAAAAGAACATTTAATTGATATGGTGATTTATTTACTTTCGTTTTTTAATTAAAATAAAAAAGGTAACAATAGTGAATTGGGTATTTGCATGAAAATGATTTTGCAAATAAAGTTCAGTTAATAAATTCTTTGATACACATAAAATACCTACGTAAGAAAAAAATTTAATTTTTACGAATAATTTTTAAATAAATAAATAAATAAAAGTGGTCAAATATTATGTAAAAATCACGTGATGTGAAACGTGATGTGATTGGCCCGACGTCATTGTGCATATTATTGGCGCGTTATTTGAATGCATGATAAACGACGAATGATAAATTATTGAAAAAAATTTCAAGTTGGTTTTTATTTATAGTGAGTTTAGTTATATTTTATCATTAAGACTGAAATTTACTGAAAGTAGCATAAATATTTTTCTTTGAAAAGAATAATTAGCATAGATATTATGATCATACTCTATATTACCATAAATGCTGAGTGGTACTAATGGTACATGTGAACGGGGTGATAGTAACTGACAATAAATAATTAAAAAGAAATAAAAATGCCTCGAAGAAAAGTCGATCCTGATTTCAGTGAAGCTCGATCCGATAATCTACCTCGTGTTGATGCTTTTATGGTCGCATCTTACTTAGCTACTAATTCCAATTTTGTGTCTGCAGAAATGCAAGGCGCAAAAGCTAACCTGTGAGTATAAATTTTCATGATACGTAATTTCATTGTTTAATAATTTTTGGGTTTTTTGATAAATCGAAATTTTCAAAATAAATAATATATAGAAAAAAATCAACCAGTCATTTCTTTGTTTTTTTAAAGTGAAATTCTCATATTGAAGAAAATAAAAAAAAATTTTAATATAGGTTAGTTTTTAATCTACAACAAGTGTTTAAATATTATAGTTGAAATATTAGACTAATAATAAAATAAATATATTCAAATATAGATCCAGAAGACAGTCGTATGGAGATGCTGCTATTGAATTTGTTCAACTAAAACTTCATGGACCAGAATGTACTCTGAAATGTCTTATTTGTCCTGAGCACAGAGTACACAATAAATCATATCGAGTGACTCTTGTTTTAAATATTGTTGAGGAAGAGATTTTATCGATTTAATGTCATGATTGTGCCGCATCGTCAGGTAAGTGCAATAGTGTAAAAATATTTTACCTATAACTATTACTGTTATTCTTAACTCTATTATTTATAGTTACTGTTTGATACGAGAAACAAAAAAAATTGATTAAAAATGAAATACTTACCAATACATTCCCTTTGTCTTTTTTAGGTGGATGCAAGCATGCGATTGCTTTTATAATGTGGTTACACAGAAGATCTGAAGAACCATCACCAACGGATATTGAATGTTATTGGCGAAAATCAGTTCTATCTCAAGTTGGATCATCAATAAAATTCATTATGGTAAAAGATTTTGCCAGTACTGAAGAATCGATTGCTTTGAATAAACGTTTTAATGCATTAGAAGAATTTGTAAAAAGAACAAATCAAAAAACTGTACAGAGTCAAATTTTAAAATACTTCAATGATGTAAATAACGAGCAAAGTCTTTCGATTCATAATTTATTAGTAAATTTTATTAATGAAGGAGGAACATCTTATGATGAATTTTTAACATTCAGCAAAAGTCGAATGTCAAAAGATTTGTGTGAGCGAATTGAAAAAATGACTCAAAATCAAGCAAACCGTGAGCTCTGGTTTACATTGCGCTACGGACGAGTTACTGCATCAAAGGCATATGAAGCATCACGTTGTAATACACCGAATGGAATTTTAGTGGAGTTGTTGGTCGGTGGTAAAAAATTGCGGGATACAAAAGCTATGGAACGAGGCAAAAAATTAAAAGCAATGGTTTTACAAGAAGTTGAACAGAAGATGAAAAAAAAGTTAAATAAATGTGGTTTATTTTTATCTGAAAAATATCCTTATCTAGGAGCTTCACCTGATGCTATTGACGACGAATTTGTTATTGAAATTAAATGCCCAACGTCAGACAAAAGTGCTCGTACATATATTGATACTAATAATTACGATAAAGCAGCAATGAAGTACATAACGCAAATGCAAGTGCAAATGCTTTTTGCCGGAAGAAAAAAAGCGATGTTTGTTGTTGCAGACCTGAACTTAGAAGATACAAAAGCATTTAAATCTATTATTATTAATTACGACTCACAATTAATTAATAAATTATTGGAAGATTTGAGTAAATTTTGGAAGAAATGTATTTTTAAACGATTATTTAATTCTTTATACAAAACAGAGCAATAAAATAATTAAGATCAAAAACGTATTATTTTAAGACACTTGTATGTTTTGAATGTTTATAGATATATACATAAGCTTATTTACTGTGAATAACAAAATTTTGTAAAATAATTAATATTATATTTTTAATTAATCTCTAATGTTACTTATGTTTTTTTTATCAGTGGTCCTTGTAAATTTGTTAAAGCAGCGACGATCGTGATAATATTATCCATTTGCGGAATCAATTTAATATTAACAGATGAATGAGGTTCACAAATATGAAATTCTCTGATTCTTCTTATTAACCTTTCAATGTGAATTCGAAGACTAGCGATTTGTTTCGTTGCAATGACTTCATCATGAGTTGGTTGCTTATTAGAGCTTATTGTAGGAGGTCTAATCAATGTACATTTTTTCGCAACTACTAAATTTTCAATATGTTTGAAACCTCTATCTGCTAATACAGCTGCACCTGGCTTTAAATAATCCAAGTATCCAGAGATTGAAACTATTTCTGCATCAGATGCTCTACCACCATAACCTGGTGATATGAAATTAACTATACCATCTGGAGTACAAGATACTAAATATTTCACAGTATTACATTTTTTGTATTCTGACCATGTTAATGATTGTTTAACTGGGTCTGTTGGCTTTTCAATTTCAATTTCCAAACAATCAATGATCGATTCAACTGCGGCATAACGACTCCTGAAACTCATTGGCAATTGTTGTTTAATTTTTGCAGATGAAGGCCAAATAATGAAGTCTTTTAAATACTTAGTTATGATTGGCAAGGTCTTAGTAAATGTACGACTTACATTAGAAGTAGACATCCCAAAATCATCTGCTAAAATAGCAAAACTTTCATTTAGACTTATTTTTTTTAATGTGAGAAAGATTTCAACATCACTTAATTTAGCAGTCCGTAAAATATCGATAATATCCATACAGTCGTTTGGAATACCGATATATTTACGAGGTGATTGTTGAATTTTTTGGAAAGTTTGTTTTAAATTTAATTTTTGGAATTCTTCTTGTTGATATTGGCTTTTCCACTCATTTTCAGTACTTGGATTTGTCGACAAAAGGTTATCTGAAGAAGTTGGGAATGAACTTACTGTTGTATTTGATGTGTTCATTACTTGATTATTACTAATTGATGAAGAACATGAGATCCAAATTTTCTACTCCAGAGAATATTTTAATGAGAGAAGTTGCACGGTCTTTTGTTTGAGGTTTACACTGAATTTGTGTACTCCTATACAAACTTCTTATCTTGACTTGAACTGCAGCATTAACTTTTATAGCTTGAGGAAAAAAATTATCATAAAAAACATTAGATGCACTGGCTTTAAAATCTTGAGATGCAGTAGAATTTACAGTATCCAAATATTCCAGATCCATATTATTGATATTATTGCTTGAATTTCGACCTATCATTTTATCATCAAAATTGAAGCTGGATTTCTCAGAACTTTGTTCATCTACTTCCATTGGAGAAACTTCTACACTTGTCAGTTTTGATTCTTCAATGTATTTATGTGGCAAAATATTACTTTTCATCCGTTTGTTACCACCAATCATTTTCCACTCTAAATAATTTTCCATATCTATTTTTAACTAAAATAAAAATAATTAATTACTCATTTACAGTCAAAATATTTAAAAAATTTGAGGTTATAAGTTGATTATAAACAAATTATTTTGATTTTTATCAACAGATTCGGTAGAATCTGGCGCCAAGTTCCGTTCTCAAGCCAGACTACCGAGTGTGTATTCGCTGTGAGTGAAGCCATGGTAGGGGAAATGAAATCGACTGAAGCGTTCGCAGTGGTTACTTTTGGCGTTACGGGAGGCTATTATTACTAAAATTGTAAGCAAGTACACGTGAGAGTATTTATTTTGTTTTAATTTAAATAAATTAAAAAAAAATGAGACACCAGAGTTGTTGTGTCGTAAATTGTAAAAATACCAGCAGAAAAAGTGAGTGCAAGTTTTATAAATTTCCGACTGCTCAGTGGAAAAGAAATCAACGGAATCAGTGGATAGCTGCAGTTAAAAGGCTGAAGTAAGTACTACCATAACCTTAATTTTATCAATAACAATAATTCGGAAAATTTAAATAAAAATTAAGTTAGCCGACATCTAAAAATTTTTATAATTATTTTTATCGAAAAAATTATTACGAAAAAATTAAAAAAAAAAAAAAATTAATTTGTAAAAAACTTGAAAAATTCTAAGTGAAATTAAAAAAAAATTTTTTTTAATTCTAATTTAATAAAACAAAAAAATCAAAAAATTAACGTCAGCTAACTTTAGCATTATAGTATTGAAAACCTTTTCAAAATTTTTAAGTTTAGTAAAAGTTAATAATTTTGTTAGGATTCTGTGATGAAAAAAATCTAATTTATAATAAATGCTTAAATTTAAATTAAAAAAAAAGATTAACATACTGTTCTAACATTTTATAAACACGTGATTTTTTAGCGCTGATGGATCACAGTGGGTTCCCAAGCCATACGATTGTATTTGTAGTGATCATTTTATTGGAGGCAGAAAATCAGAAGAGGAGCTAAGTCCTGGCTACATTCCAACTATATTTCCAACTACATTTTTTATAACTTTTTCTTTTTACTATTATTTATAATATTTATTTATTTTTATGTTTCTTGCTATTGCCATACGTATAAAAACATACTCTGACAGCCTCCCGTAGTTCATATTTTGTCTGGCGCTGCAGTCGCACTCATAGCGAATATACCGTAAGCAGAATCGTTTGGGTGCCAGAAACTCCACCCAAACTCTTTCTATTCGAATATATAAAATCTACGAATTAATAATTGTTTGAAACGAAAACTATTCGAAATTAATAATATTCAGAATCAAGTATAGTTGTAAGAATAAAATAAAACAGACAAAAATATTTTAATAAAATTTAATCAGAAACTACGTGAGTCAAATGGAAACCTATACGAATGACCAATTATTCGAAAGTTCATGGTAACTAACTTGGTGATCTCGCTTCTACCAACAAAATATTCTACTATCTATATTACCAACTTCAAATGGTATATTTATCCTTATACCCAGACTGTTTTCAAAACAGAAATCACTATTATCACATAGCTAAGCCTGAGTCTAATAATTCAAAACATATAAGTACAAGTGTTTTTTAAGAAATCATTGTAAAAATAATTATAAGTATTATTTATTCAAATGGATTAGAGTTAACATGTTAATAATAATAGTAATAATATTTTTAATATTATTTATTAATATCTTATTATTTTTGTATGGTTTTTATTTATCAAATAAAACAATTTTTTTTTTTAATTCCGTCTTTTTATTAATATTTTGAACATAAGACAATAATATTAAATTAACATAAGAAAAACTAAAGACATAATGTTTCGAAACAACACCAGAGATTTAAAAATTTTTTAAACGAATTATTCAGTAATTTAGTATGCGAATATTTAAATAATAGATAGTAATAATACCTGTTTAAACAGCTTTTCCTCCATGTAAGAGTTAAAAAACAACATAAAATAAGTTATAAAAAACATGCTTAATCTCTTTCAAATAACAAATCAAAAGGATCGTAAAACGAACTAAAAAATTTTGACACTATAAAATTTTTGAAGATAATTATATCTTTACACTGATAGAAAGACTAGCTTAACTAAACAAAAAAATTCTTGAACAAAGATTTATTACAAGGAAAACGATCAATTTCTTGAGAAGAGAAAAAAAATTCTTGAGCCAAGAAATTTGTTTTTAAACCAAAAATTTTTTAATAGCTTAAGAATTTTTACTTTCGACTCAAGAAATTATTTGATTTCCTCATTATAAAATTTTTTTCTCCAGTTAAGATAACATTTCTATCAGTGTTGAGATGAATATCATTTATGAGAAAAAGCCCTGTCGCAGTTCGGCTTCCTCCTCACAAGTTGGGCAAAAGAGACCAAGAATTGCATTTTCTTCCTGTCGAGCCTCGAGACATCTGTTGCAAATTCTAAGCGCAAAACAATTTTTACAAATAATGTTAACTTGGTAAGTATTACACAGTTCACAAGTTGTTATTGGAAGCCCATCAGCGTCTAAATCATTACGGAATCTGGCTTCATGAAACTCGGCTTGCAAATTACAAAATGGACATAATAAGAGACGTTCATTGAGTTCTGTTACTTGGCGAATGTGCATAGCACATTGAGAGCACATTTGTACATGCAAGCATGGAAGACAAATTATGTTTGCTCGATTGTTGAAACAAATGTTACACATACGGACTTCCTGATGATTACGTTGATTTTCTGCAGCTTCATCACGTAACTCATGAACAGGTATTCCTGAAAATAAAAAATTCATTTAGTAAGAAAAAAAAATTCACTATTTTTCGTTACGATTATTCATAATTAACTTCATTTCTTACCATTTATGATTAACTGTTCATCAGTCATCAAAGTGAAATTATACATCATATCGTTGTAATAAGATTCATGTATAGCTAACATTCGCTCCAAGAAGACTGTGCTATCAATTCTCCTATTTCTAAGACTTGTCCACTGAATATTTAGTGAGTCTTTCTGAAGACTGCAGCCAGTTGAAGATGGGAATCTTGAGACGTACGTTGCTCTATTAGCTGCAAGACGTGCTGAATCATCCTTTGCGGCGTAAAAAGAACCAAATGATTTGTTCTGTAAAGCGCAATAATTACTTTGAACCAAAAAAAAATAAATAAATCAGCAGTAGCTTTACTAAAAAATTATTGGAAAAAACAAAAAAAATGTAAACCTATATAATTATATTATATTATATATATATATATATATATATATATATATATATATATATATAGAACATACTAATTAATCTAATGAATCTTTGAGAGTAATAAATAAATAAACTGTAAAGATTAATATGGACATATAAATTACAAAACAACTTGTTAGAACTATGATAATCAAGATTATAGTATCAAGTCGTCGTTAATTGTACACTTACGAATAAATTCTTTTGGAGATCCGTGATTTTTGAAGCAATGATTGATAACATTTGACATTACTGCAGAGACATTATTAATAGGAGCAAAGTCATGATAAAAGCTTGAAAAATTTTCATTTTCGACCCACTCATTTTGAATATAAGCCGCAAAATCATTCAGCTCAGGTGCATTTAAATTCGCAGTCATGTTGTTTAACGTTTCATTTATCACATCAGCCGGCAATAAAATTAAATTCATACAATTTCTCAAAAAATTGTCATGAAGATCCAAGTGAGGTTGAACATCTAACTCCAAAGCTCTTTGGTACAAAATCTGACATGAAAAAAAAATTTGTATTAATTAACTTAAGTTAATAATAATAACAAATTTGTTATATAAGGATTTCTAAGTATTTGTGGATAAATTCTTACACGACAATAACTATCATAAGTTCCAATAAGTTGGCTTCCTTGAAAAGTGAACCGCAGGTAAGGTAATAAATCAAAATCAGTATAAATTGTTCTTGGTGCATTAGCATGAAATAATTGTCGCAAATTGTCACTGAAATTTGAGCAAATTAAATCATTTCGTCTACTCCAAAGAACGAACGCAACCGGAAACACCTGAAACAAATATTTTATTCACGATTACTTAAGAAGATTAATTATTAAATTCATACACAAAAACTATAATTTTTTTTGTATTAACTTACATGATTAATGTATTTAACTGACACAGTTGTTAGCAGATGTACACCATTAACATTTACCACAGATTTTGATGTTGATGTTACATACATTGTATCGGCATTCAAAGATGAAATTAACCATGGTGCACATATAATCAACGCATTCTCAGCAAAATTTAAAAATTGAATGGATTGTTGATCACCATAGTAACGAAAATATGAGTAAGGATGATTGTATAATGTTTCAACAAGCTCTCCTAACGTGTTAATCACTGGAAAATTAATTCGACGACGAATATTTCGTAACATTCTAGCAACTGATACGTATGGTGTTAGCAGAACTTGATCCGGATGTCTGTAATGAAATAGTTGTTATGTGAAAATATCAATATTATTTCGTTGAATAATTTGAATTAATGAATTTAATTTAAAACTTACCCACGAGCAACCGTATTATATATTTCACGGGGTGGTAATAAACTTCTAGAAGCAGCTCGTTTAAGGTCGTGCTTAAAATCGTTTCTTGGTTGCTGATTGAAAGGGATTGCATGATTGTGAGGTACACTTAAAGCAATCGGCGCATTACCCTCCTTCACCCCTCGAGCAAAGCATGCTCTTCTTAATCGCAACTGGCAGTGGACATATCTGTAATTTTAATTAAACGCTAATTATTAATTGTACTATTAATCATACTAGAACCTAAAAGTTATGGAATTGTAATGAAGACTTATACAACAATTCTTAGGATAAAAATATTATTAAGTGTAAATTTAGAAAGTATTCAGTATTTTTACAATTGTAAATGAATTAATAATTAGTAATTAAAAAATTATTAGTATTAGATTGTATTAACTTACTTCTTGATGCCGATTCGTCGTTCAACGTAATAAGAAAAACCACCTTCAGCAATAATTTCTGCCATTTCACAGCAATTATTATTATCAAATTTTTTCAATAGGTCACTGTTATATTTTTAAATAAAATAATTTAAGTCTCTGATAAGCGCTCTTCAAGACACTAGATCTGTAGATGTGTCTTTGACTGAAATTTCAATGAGACTAAACCTTTGTTATGTGCCGGCAAAATTCTTTATGTTACAGTATAAAGTAAAAAAATTAAAAGTTGCACTAGTTTATACAGAAACATTAGACGATCGCGGTTTGTTAACCTTTCAAGGCTCGTTATTGGTCGGTTTTGAATTTGTACTGTCCAATGAAAGAGTTTGAGGACCAACAAAGGGATTGGCTTTTGATGAATTATTTTTATTTTGTTTATTTTTCAATATTTTCATCATAATTCTCATTAACAATTTTTCAATTAAAAATTTTTATGTTTGTAAAAAGTAAAAAATATTAAGTTAAATATAAGGTATTAAAAACGATTTCAATTCTATAAATTTATAGTCGGTAAGATAGGATTTCCGTAGTACTTCAAGTGTCGTGCAATATTTTACAACAGGTTGTGTTAATTAAAGTAAATAAACAGATAGTGGGTGAATTTTATATTATTTGTAAAATAAAGGATTTATAATTTATTTTATTTTTATTTCAAAAATTGAAGAAAATTGTTGGTGAAAGGAAAAAATATTTAGTTTAAATGACTGAATCAAGCAGAAATTAATGAAGTTTTTGAACAATATACAAAACAGAGAATTTAATAATTGAAAAATAAAAAAATTTACATTTATAAAATTTGAAAATTTATAGGCGCACTTATTTAACCTTAAAATTAATACTTAAAAAAAAATAATATGTTTCAATTTGGAAATAATCTAAACTCAAATCCTATATTTGAAAATGATTATTGCTATGATCGCATCTCCACATTTCATGATACTGTGTAAGTATAAATTGAATTATAGGTAACACTAAGCAATTGTTTAAATCGTCATTATAAAAATATTAATTGTCGTTTGGTATTTACAGGTATGTGCAGTGTCATGAAAAATCCAGAAAAAAGTGTTTTGCGAGAGGATCATTAAGAAACAATGGTCCAATTATTTTAGTGAAAGGACACAATCACAAAGCAAATTCAGATTTAAAGTTGATATATGATTTTAAAAAAGATTTGTACCTTGCTGTGATTTCTAATTTCGACCAATTACGCAATATTTATAATGATATAAGTGTGAAGTAAGGTATAAACTTCATAATTACCTTGAAATACTACATTTTTTATTAAGAAATTAATTTTTTTGCAAAAATATAATTTCAGACACCCTAAAGCGTCGTCTTGTGTACCATACGTAAACATTTCTAAGACGATGCATAATTGGAGAAGAACGGTATGTCCACCGATACCGAAAACACTGGAAGAATACTGTATTCTCGTCAACTCTGATAAATGGAAACATTTACTCCTTTCCTCTAATAGCCAGCTAACAGTCACAAATGTCTATGGAGATGACGATTCTATTGCTACAGTTTTTTATGATTCAGTTTTCCTACGAAATTTGCAATCTGTACGTATATTTGCAGACGCTACTTTTAAAATATGTCCTCGATTATCAAGAGGAAAGATTTATCAGTTTTTTACTATTATGGTTGCGTTCAATGATACGGTATGGCCTTTACCTAATATTACTTAATCTTAATTAAATTATTTTATATCAAATGTTCCTTACTTTTTTTAGGTTTTTCCAGTAGCATGGAGCCTTATGTCTCAAAAATCAACGTCATGTTATCTCGCAGTTATTCAAAATTTTGCTCGCTGCGCACCGCACCTGAATGTAACATCTTTCATGATCGATTTTGAAAGTGGATTGCGAAAAGCTTTTAAAATATGTTTTCGGAATGCTACGAGCCATGGTTGTTATTTTCATTACGTACAGGTTTGAATACATGTACAATTTAACTGTACAAATTAAAAATTAAATAGTTTATAAATATTTTTTTTCAATTTTATATTTCTTAAAAGCGCTAATAAAAAAAGTTAGTTATTGTGTACTTCAATTTTTTTTTAAGTGTCCCAGTAGATACAATTTAGGAATTTCATAAAAAGTGAAATATTTCGTAACTACGCACACTAAATACGTTCCAAAATTGTTTCTTTTAATTTTTAAATTTACAAAAATTTTTTTTTAATTTTCGAAAATCATATACAACCATATCGGTTACTTGGATTTTTTAATTTTTTATTTGATATCTTTTTGTAAAGAAATAAAATTTTTTTTTCTTAATAGTCTTATGAACGTGGACTTGGCACGATTTTTTTACAGTGAAACTGTTTTTGTTCGGATTATTACTTACATCAAAATGATCCTCACAACAATAAAGTCGACTTGATAAAGAATAATCACTTTTATTCCCGCATGCATCCAACCACATTTTTCGTTTTAATTTATTTGATGGAACATTTATAAAAATTTTATTTGGATTAGATTTACCGGTATTTTTACATGTTGGTACAATACACCAACAACCACTGTTTTTTAATGACATATTAAAAAGTTATAAAGTTTATGTTTTTGATTTGAAATAATTTAAACAGTTATTTTTTTTAATAACAATCACAACAGCTGATCAGGCGTGTTTATAAAAACATTCTGTGAGTGGATTGGCGCGAATAAATTTGAATGGAATATGCACAATGACGTCACATACGCTACCTATTCGTTTAAAATTTAACAATTTTTTTATTGTTAAATAGTTTAAATATTTATAAATAAAAAAAAAAATTTTTTTTTCAAAAATTTAAAAAAATTTTTAAAAATAATAAGACATAACTATTTAATGGATTGGAAAATCATGCGAATACCCAATTGTTAAGTAAAAAAAAAAATTAATGAGTTTTATTTATTTATATAGGTTTAGTGAGGATTGGATAAGAAGTAAATAACTACCCAGAATGCGAAGCGTTAACCGGATCACAAGTTGATGGTAAAAACAAACTGCTTTAATATTATTAAATTTTTTTTTTTATTTTTTAAGTATTTTTTTTTCTTGTTTTTTTCTGGAAGCCATTTAATAATTTTATTTTGTTTAATATATTTTCGTGAAAGTAGTGAAATGTACTGTAAATTCCTACCTTGGTTTGTCACTATTTCTGATAGTTTTTTTTTATAATCCGTAACATTAATTTTTTTTGTTTGTTGATGAGATGTTTCAAGTAAAGGTGCAGAATATGACGGTATTAGTGTTTTGCTTTTAATGTTACATAATATTGAATTTTGGTCCCCTATAGACAAATCCGTAATGGGCATCAAAAATGGTGATTCATCTGAATTATATTTTTTTAATATTACGTACTTTTAAGCTCCTTGTTCATTTTGCAATTTTTTTCTTTTTATGGGCTGAGTAAAATTTAATTTATTAACTGGAACAACAGATTGTTGTGTTCTTTTTAAAATTGATATCATAGTTATTATACTTGTTGTTGAAAGTGTTGTTGTTGTCGACGTCGGTATTGCTATTGCTGTTGTGACGTTTGTTACAGGAAAATACCTGTCAGTAATTTTTGTTTCCATCGCTGGTGTTGATTTCTGATAGATTATTTCTTTTTTTACTAGTTTAGATTTTTCAGAGCTTGTTTGTTCTACTTTTGGTGCGGATCTTTCAACTGTAACATTTTTTTGTAATACTAGTGATGATTTATCACTGTCTTCTAATGATTCACTAACTTCCCTTATGGAAAAATTTTTCAAAAATAACTCTTAAAAAGTCTCAAAAACTCTTAATAAGACTTTTGAAAAGTATTATTTTTTCTCAGTAAGTAAAAATAAGTGTTGAAAAGTGTTAATAACTCTTCAAAAATCTTAATAAGTCTTACATTCTCACGAAAATGGGAATTTTTTAGAAGAGTTTTTCAGAGTTAATAAGACTTAATCAGAGTTTTATTTAAAAAAAATACAAGCGAGAAAAAAGAGTTAATAAGAGTTTTTAAGGATTGAGAAGACTTATTAAGTAATAACAATTTTGATGGTTAAAAAAAACAAAATGAAAACTTTAATCCATTTCATATAAAAAAGTTTTTATGGTAGTTTTTTGGGATTACATTAATTAATACATTATTTAGTTTTTTACTGTGACAAAATTTTAGGAGACAATGTTAAAAATTTAACTTAGTACAATTTAAATATAGGAAATATTGTTTTTTTGTTTAACCCTTGATTAAAAATACTGATTGAAAAGAATTCAAAAGTATGAAATTTGAATTCTTTTCAATTATTTCAATTCTTTTGTTTGTATATATAGATATACAGTTTGCATAGAGTGACCGCTTCTCAATTCTTTTCAATCAGTATTTTTAATCAGGGACATTTCTGAATTAAATATCGACGTTAGAAAATGTAAGCTTCCAAACAAATATTAATTATATTATAATTTTCAAATGTACTATATAATCTTACTTTAAAAATAATAAAAAACAATTAAATTTTCGTTAACAATACAAAAAAAATTGACTTAATACAATTTAAATATAATTTATTTGGTTTTTTTGCATTTTTGTCCTAAATATCCACATTAAAAAGTATGACCAGTAAACAAATATAAATTTTTAATTGTAATTCTAAATCTTACTGCTAATATAAGAAATAATAATCGCGTAGCACTAGTTCAATAACAAATCCTAATTTACTTGAATGATCCTAATTTTACGGAGACCAATCAGGTCAATTGAAATGAATATGTTTTGAAAAAATATTGTTAAGGCCGGAAGTAAAATACTTTTTTATAACATATAATTTGAATATATTTTTTGAGTTCATTAACTTCTATAAAATTTGGATCGACTAAATTAATTTGTAGTCATTATATATACTGATTTTATTGAAATAATATATTTATGTATTGAGCCACTACAAAATGTCCCGACTTTATCAGTCTGGCGAACTACCACCCGAAATTTCCTTTACCGATACTAGCTAAAATAATAGGTAGTCCCGTGACGTCACAAGACTGCACGAGGAGGGGAAAAACGGTCACAAACCCCGATACTTGAGCGGTGATCGACACTTCGATCTATCCCCCGGTGTCAACCACCACGTTAGATTTATCTTAGTCATTCTTACCACTATACCACTATTACCACTATTAGGTGATTACTCACCAAAACTAAATAATTATTAACAACTATCACATCTATTAATTAATTAATAAGTTTATATCATCATTATTACTACTATTCTGTGTTAAAATATCATTACGTTATTATAAATAATTAACCATCGACAACCTAGAATATTAGTGAAATATTCCTATTACAAATCTATTGTATTTCGTCACCGAATATAATAAATATATTTCAAGTGTTGAGTTAGTGAAATAAAATTAAGTTTGTTGCAATTTTGTTACCAATCAAGTTAATTTATCCACTATAATATTCACACTGCGTAATTTCATCTAATCAATTACAACACCAACCACGGAAGAAGGACCATCTGTACAGTAACTTTTGTAAGTAAGTAAAATAAATTTAACTGGCACACGTGGTAACTTCTGTTCCACAATCTATCTAATCGAGCTCTCTTAAAACAAAAGACAATCATAAATACGGGAGCGGAATATCCCAGGGCAGTGGACCAAAATTATAAACGAGATCCAGGTGACTATTTCTTATCCGCGAGGTTTAGTGGCCTGGAAACTAAGAATTTTCACAGAAGTAAAAATTCTAGTGTTTCAGTATTTAATGAAATTAAATTATGTAAAAAAATGCAATAAGTACAAATAAATGTAAGAAAAAATGCTATTTTTAGTAGTTTAAAAAAATTTGTAGGATTCGTAATTAACAGACTCTGGTAATGTAAACATATTTAACTACTAAAAATCATTATTTTCAATGGTACTAATACAAATAATTTGTGAATGTACAAATAAATAGATGAAACTATTTATGTACATATCAATTCAAAAATTTTTTGTAAATTACATGTTTTTTTTTTTTTTAATCAATAGTTACTTGGCTTATAAATTAATAGTACCAAAAATTATTTTTAAAAAAATAAATCTGAAAATATTACAATAATCTAGTGTTAAATATAATTGATTTCATATTTATCCAAATTTATTTAACAGATTTTAATTTTATACTAATGAATAGATTCAATAAATATATGTTCAGAATATGCTTTTAAAAAATATCAAACTTTTCACGTCGGGAGTTCAATATTTTTTTTAAATATTTTCTACACATACATATATTTTACTTATTCATTTATATAAATTTAAGATCTGTACAAAAAATTTCGATTATAACGAAGTTTAAATAAATTGGTTAATTGAAAAAATCAAAATACCATTTTTCTATAAAGCTTTGTTTTTTATGACAAAGTATTTGCAACACTTTGCAGCTATGAAGAAGTAAATATGTTGATCGATTATGTACAAAATTATGTATTAACCTCTACAAACTAAGATTATTCGAGCAAATTAGAATTAAGTGTAAGTTTAATTATACTAAAATATTCCTGCGTTATACATATGGTCTATTGAGTTCACTTGTACAATAGGAAAAAGCTTGTTGCAATAAATCTTAGTGCTTAATGTACCGTTCTTATAAAAAAAAAATTGTTCATGTATTTTTAAATCTAAACGAAATATAACTTATAATTAAATATTTTTTTAGTACTTATGAACTATTGCACCGATAGTTATTTATTGTATTTAAAGTAAGATTCTAAAGCATATTTAAAAATTAATATTTATTTTTTGATCATACTTCTTATCGTAGATATTTAAAACAGAAGTATGAAAAAAATCAAATATATCACCGCTAAAAAGTTGGCATGGAAGTGTAATATTGGAAAAAAACGATTAGGTGCTCCTAATTGCTCACTAATTGCTCAATCAAAATCCGCAATTGCTCACTTAATTAATTAATTATTTAATTAGTTATTAACAATTAAAAATACAAAAGTTATACGTGCTATTTTTTCAATGAAGTAATGAACTTTTCTTAAATTTTTTTATTCTAATAAATTGCTCACAGGTTGCTCCTTCGATTTCAGACTTTTTTTTATGGGATACCTTTCGTTAATTCAAAATTAATTAAAAATAAATATTATTGCTCATACAGTCATTGCTGGATGACGTCACACAAGACTTTAGGAGCATCTCATTTATGCGCATGTGCAGAATTATTTCTGCGCATGCGCATAACATTACAGGCGCGCAGATTTTTTTAATTTAAATTTGACAATTTCTCCTAAATTCATCCTACAAACAACAATGATAATATTCATGATAATTATAATAATAATAATAATAATAATAATAATTTTACTATTACTATGAATATTACTTTTACTATTACAATCAATTTATTATTATTGTTTATTACTTTATTGTATTATATCATTTAAATTTTACCTTTATATTGTAACAAATTTGATTCTATTTGACTTTATTTATTTATTTTTTATTATTATTAGTTGCAGCAAGCTGTACTTATATTATTTTTAATATTAAAAAAAAAAAACATGTTCCTTTCGGATATCTTTCGTTTTTGTACATTTTGGTCGTTAGCACACTATGTTCCACGATCACCAATCGACGATTACATTAATATTATTGTTGATATGCAGCTATTGTAGCATGATTTTTGCATTCAAAGATTATTCAATTGTTTTAATGTCCATCCTACGGTTATTTTTTACATTGTTTTGAAATAAATTGATAAAATTTACTTATACTAGCATAATATTTTACGAGAATAAGTTGTTGATAATTATTTTGTATCGCATCTCCACCACAGAAAATTGAAAAATTTCCATGGTAAAATATATTTAAAAAAAAATTTTATTCTTCCATCAATTAAAAAAAATTAAAACTTTATTGAGGATCTTCTATTGAAATTTTTTGTCGTTCTCTATTTTTCAAACTCTAAGGTCGTTGATAAATCTTCAAAAATTTCAACGGGTCTGTGATATAAGTCCAAATTATATTCTTTTTAAAAAGAGATGTTAGAATTTTAAGTCGTGCAATTCAATCTTCCAAATTTTTTTTGGTCTCACAAATAAAATACCTAATTTGAACACAAACTTCAATCATTCAGCTAATGCTTGTTAGCAATGAAAATATTTTTCATCAGTGTTTACGATCTAAATATCATCGAAAATATATCTTTATCTATAAAATATATAAATAGTTTTGTTGATAGAAGTACAATAAAACTAAAAATTTTAAAAATTTGATAGTAGAAAAGTTTTTTTGCATTAATCAACATAAAGAAATTTGCAATAGATCTCAATTGTTGTTTATTGAAATCACAATCGAATAATGGATAATTACCATGTTTCATCGAAATACTGATTACAATTTTAAAAAAATTTTTTAAATCGTAATACATTTAAATAACTAAGAAAATCAAAAATTTTATTAATAAAGAATGCGTATGAACTTCAAGTATAAATTAAGTTTATTTTTCCTAAATAATTCATTTTTTACAAATAATTTATCAGAAAAACAAATGATCAGCTCTCCCGGAAAAAAAATTTTTTATGAAATTTCAAAAAATTTCATGAAACTTCCTGAAATTTTATGAAATTATACTATTGCAAATTTATAAAATTTCATGAAGTTTTATCAAATTTTATAAAATTATATAAAGTTTCATGGAAACATCAAATTACACAAAATTGTTATTAAGATCCCATGGAATTTTTGGTATAAAATTCTATGAATTTTTATTCAATTGTAAAAAGTTTTATGAAATTATATAAAATTTCACGAAATTTTGTAATATTTCATAAAAATCTATCAACTTTTATCAAAAACCATGAGATTATTTGCAAAACACTTTATAAAATGTCACAAAAATATATGAAATTTCATAAAAGTTGGTGAAATTTAACATAATTTCATGAAATTTGAGATAATTTCATAAAATATCATAAGGGACCAAATCTCCGAATTTGTACAAGTTTATAAAAGTATATAAAATTTCATGAAAATTTATAAAATTTTATGAATACTTATAAAATTAATAAAATTTCACAAAATTGCTATTATGATCACATGAAATTTTCTCTGTGAAATTTTATAATTTTTCATCAGATAATGAGAGAAAAAACAAGATCCCTATGAAAAAATTCGGTTTAGCGGTCCGTACTACCCCACCAGTATGAGTTACGACTTCGCGATACTGGGAGCTTTTGTAGAGCATTGAATTTTGAGAAAATCCTGTTCTTGGACAAGATGATACCAGAAAATGCCGCTGAGCTATAAAAATTAAAAAAAAAATCAGAGTTCTCGTGTATTTTAAATGGGAAATCTTCATACGCTGTGCTCGGGTAAAAAAAATTATATATAATATAATATAAAATTGTATATGGAAATTAGCCCTGGATAATTATATAAAATTACATTTAATTATATATAACTACATTTAACCATATTCAATTATATGTAATTACTCTTAATTAAATATGTGGTTATTTGTAGGGATATAATATTTGATATGGCTGTACTTAATCCTCTAAACCAAAAAAAAAAATCATTTCACATGATTTTACGGCTATAACTCTGACGCGGTCACCCATCCAACTACTAACCACGCTCAATGTTGCTTAGCATTGATGATCCCAGTGCGTCTTGAAATTCCCGGCTGCTATGCTGTTGCCTCGGAAGTAAGAATGGTCCTATTTGTACATAACGTATCAAATCAGTTTAAGATAAATTTAATATAAGAATTATAATTTTATAATATATTTTGATACTATTGATTTGTTTATTTCACCGAATCTTATTATAACAACACATTTATTTAACTAACGATTTTATTAATGAATAGTAGCAGGGCAAATCAAGACATTCTGTAGGAAGTGAAGGAAATCCTGTAGGAAATTAAATGGAAGCTCTTGATGAGTGTAATATCAGGATGAGCTTATATCTTTAAAAACGTCAATAGTTAAAAAAATACAGTGCAATTCTAACAAAAATCATTTAACAAAGCAAAATTTTATTTACTTACAGTTCACAAGTCACAGCAGTCACATAGTGACTGCAAGGTTGCTAGTTATATATAATCACAAAAACTCTGGCATATAATTATGTACAATTGTAAATAATTATGTATAAATCATATATAATTATATATGGATCAAATATAATTAATAATTATATATAACTTTTTTTATATACCCGGGTTGTCAGTTGTCTAACCACTTCTTTCAAGCGTCGTATGCATCTGATTATGGAACTTGAAAAAGAAAAAAAAAATTTTAAATAGAAAACAAGAATAACTCGATAAAAAAAAATTTTAATTACCTGTGAATATGTTAACAATCTTACAGATTTAGAAAAACCCAACGTCCTTACACCAAGAATAAGTAATGTCTATCAAAAACAGCGTGGAGTTTTCAACGTAATTATCTTCATAAAGCTTAAAATTAGCTCGGCCGTTCAAGTCAAATGAATAACGCAGTTACAACTGTCTCTTAATATTTAATGAGAAATTGCTATTAATTATAATTTTTCTGATAAATGTTTTTAAAAATTTGCTACTGTAAAAATTTCCTGCTGGGATGAATGCAACTGAATGAATCTAACCACTATCATTAGATGAGCTGGGAAATTCAGCAAATAAAGTTTCTAATGATTCAGCTCCCTAGGACCCAAACTTGGGTATACATATATTTTTTTATATAAGCACCAAATACCCGTATCTTGAAATCAATTTATTCCGATATAATAACTTTATTATATCAATACCCACTTTCTAACATGTCGTAACCCACATTTAGGAAATTTTACAGCAGACGGCTTAAATGGGATTTGATGAATAAAAATAGTTGTGAAACAATTTGACGTATAAATTTTTTATAAGATAATAAAACAATAATATTGTTGTGATACTATTTTTCAAAAAAAGTGAAGGTGTCAAATTTTGAGGGTTATGACATGTTAGAACCATTGTATCGATATGGATGCTGATCAATCGCAGTCACAGTTGATCGAATTGGTTGTTTTGTATGCGTGGAAAGCCACTAATTTACAGCTATATATCATTCTGAATCCTGAACTAATAGTATATTTATTTTTAGAAATTATTAAAAATAATCATAATTAAAACTTGTTAATCATCCAGAACTTGGGAGAATAAGAGAAATTAAATTTTGAACGTTTATATAATGTATTTTTTTTCATATGCTAACATCAAATTTGACATGAAACAAAACTAAAACCATTCAAAAAAATAGTAAGAAAAATTTATAATTAATGTAACGAATACAAATATTAGTGTGTTTATAATTTCCATTTCACTCTAACAGATTAATTTTCGTTTTTAACTCTTAGAATTTTTATTGGATTAATTTTTATGAATTAAAAAAAGATAGAAAATGCCAAAAAATAATTTCTAAAAATCCGCTAAATAATATTTATCATTAAAACAACCAAAGCTAACAAACATAAATTTTATAATTCATAAATCAAATCAATTACTCTAAAAATTACCAAAGAAAAGTATAATGACTATTTCAAATAAATTCATTAATTTTCAAAAACTAAAGCTTGTTTCTTTTTGAAAAAATCACAATTTTGGTTTATGTGATGAAAAAGTGCACATAAGGTAAAAGACCCCATTAGTGGCACCTTTAACCCCCATTAGTGGCACTTTTTCTTTCAATGAAAAAATGTTCTACTTGGAATAAAAATTAAAAATTTTTTTGATCTAAATGTCTTAAAGATTAGAAAGAATGTATTCATAATAGAAATTAATGATTTCATTAATTGAATAAGTACCAAAATCAAAGAAAGTGTCAGTAATGGGGTCACCGCCACTAATGGAGTCTTTTACCCTATCTATTTTTAAATTTAGTAACAAACTAGAAAAGAAATATTTTTTCAAATATTTCAATTTGTGCAACTTTAAAAGGAAAAACGAATAGAAATAAATAAGATAAAATCAAGTATTGTTTCGATTACTTCGTTTTCAATACAATTAATTGATTTAATTCGTAAAAAATATTGTTAGTATAAGTTGAAAAATCCGTAAAAAAGTTTCTAAACATCAGACAAATTTTAATTATAGTTTTTCCTCATCTTCTACATTTAAAAAGAAAAAAAGAAATTTTTTATTTTTCTACTATTTATCTAGAAGAAAAATCATCAACGGTTTTTACACCTGTTAGTTTTACTATCATAGATGAAAATTAGAGAATGGAGGTCATTCGATCAAAACAACATTTCTATTTCCCTCTTGATTTTAAACGTAAGCATCTTCGACCTTCTACTTGGTCTCGAAGATCATGTCATGGCTGCAGAAGAAATTGCACCCGCAAATGATAATGATGAGGTCCAAGACGTTGACAATTTTGAGCTTCCACCTGGTCGTGCAGAGTCTGTGATGACTCCTGAAGAAACTATAACCGCAAATGACATAATTGAAATCCAAGAAGATGTCGACAATATCGTGTTTCTTCCTGGTCACGCAGATTCTGTGATGGGTGAAGCTGAAGTTATAATTGTGGATGAAAACAGAGAAATAGTAGTTGAAGATAATCGCATAGAGGAGGAAGTATTCAGAGTCTATGAGGAATGTATAATATGTAGAATTAAAAAGGTGCCAACCATACTTTACAAGCCATGCTTGCATGTAGTGGTTTGTCGATCCTGCAACGAAATATGGTAAAGTCGTCCAGTGAGAGTTTGGACCTCGGGTTTTTTCGGATTTTTACCCCCACTATAGCGCAATATTCATGAACGCTCTAAAAATGGTTACTCCGCCTGAATGAAATAGTCCTCATTTAAAGAGCCTAACAAACATATCATTTTTTGTAACCTGCAGGTGGCGACAGTGGTTATGGCAGCTGCGAAGGTAAAGTAGGTTCCAGCTGACGACTATATAGTGTTTCGTAAATTAACAATTAAACTATGATTCAATAACAAATAATAGATAAATGAATGAAAAATTGTTAAAAAATATTTCAATTTTATATAAAATATTAGTATATATTAAAAAATAATAAGTATTTATATATAATTTTTTTCGTAGATTTAAAGCAAAGAATGAATCGTAGCTACTCCTATTTTTTGTGGTATTTAACAAAAATAAAGTAATAATTAAAACAAATGTAATATTATTAATTAGGTTTTTATCTATTTTTTAACTATTATTAATACATTGCTAAAATATTGCATTGACTTAGTTGATCTTTGTTAGATTTTAATTGTTAAATTGTCAATTATCATAATTTTTGTATTAGATAGCCAGCATCAAATGAAAAGAGGGAGAAGACAAGTGGTCAAATTCGTTCAAAAAAACGATTGTAACATTTCAAACCGAGGATATTGAAAGCAAGAAAGCAGAGGAAGTTCACGAAATGTCATAACTCTGATGGAAAAAATGTTGTGATAATATTGCCTACTAATTGTCAAAATTGTTATTCAAACGAAATTAAAATATGTATTAACATTTACCATGTCTTTCATTTTTAAAATTTAACAATATTGTAAGACAATATAATATAAATGTATCCAACATTTTGTAAGCAGTAAACGAAAATACATCTTGACTTGAACTTTAATTCTTACTCTCATAAATATCATTTTTTATTTTTCATAAGCCTCAGTTATTACAGTTTTATTCCAGTTGATATTTTAATTAGCATAATAAGTATTAGTTTTTCCTGCATGAAATAACAAATAAAAATTGCACTACAATATTGTTGTAATACTTTAGGTATGACATTATATCATAAAAAATATGTCATTCTCATTAATATATTTAAATGAGTAACTCCATAACCAGATTTATTGTTACTGTAGCTAATAAAAAATTTTTGTTAGAGCGAAGTTTTTTTGGAACGAGATACTATTTTATTATGTCCAGAAAAATTTTACTTTGTTCAAAGCAAGAAACTTTAAGTATTTCAAAATATTCTCTTGAGTTGAAAATTTTTATTTTCTATGCAGAATTTAATATGATATGAGTTACTTTCATTATCACTCTCTATTATGATAATTTTTGACAATAATGAATCAGCTCTGATTTGTTTCCTTTTTATTTGAATACTGCAAACTTTATTGCAAATGCTAATAATTAATATCTGTTGACAGTGATTGGCCTATGTTGTAAGTTAGATGTGTAAAAGATCAGGTATATTTTTTTAGCTAAACTAAGCGTAATTTTATGAAATGTTGTACAATGGTCATTTGATTTTATAGAGTTTCACAATTGAAAATTGCCAACAATTTATTATAATTTTCTCCAATGTCGTTGAAGACCACGTGATGATTTGAAAAAATTGTCACATTATTTGTAAATATTTTGGACCAACCTTAATTTCTTAAAAAGCGCATTACATTAAAAGAATCCCGATATTTCAAAAATTATCTGTCAGTTCATGCGCATTATAGTTTTCTCTGCATTATACTTCACTGTTTTTTAAGAAATTTTTTAAAATTAAAACCATTACTATGAAATTCTATGAATTGTAACAAACTTCAACGAATTTTTTGGAGAGTATATAAAATTTCATACCAATGGGTATTATGAATTGGAGTTATTAATAAGTCATTCAAACAATAAATCTACTTCTGTACATTAATTATTTCTTCGAGTTTTTCTTCTAATTTTATTAATTTTTATGAAATTTTGTAAGTACAATTTTGTATAATTACATATATTCTTAAATTGAAATTGCATGTAAATTATGATTGTTTCTTTTATTTTTTTTTTTTTAATTTTATAGTTACATAATTCTTTGCGCAATTTTCATATTTTGATAACGATATAATTTATACATAGTAGCGCCAGCTATGCAGTGCTAGTGGATGAACATCAAACTACATAGATTAACTGGTAACAAAAAATTTCACCCTTTCGCGAATGTCAGCAGGGGGCCCCAAGTTGAAGACACACATTTTCTTTTGTATACGCGTATGCTAATAACCTTAATTTTTTTATTACAACTTTTTTCTGACATATATGTCACATCTATTGTTACAACTGCACTTTTCCTACATTTTTTTATAAAAGTTGTAAGTATTAATTAATAATAAGTCTTCAAATTTAAAAAATATTTGTTTACATCTTCCAATAAATAGTCAGCTCATTACTTTGATTTTCACACTGATAATTCTATACTAAATAGAATTATCAACAGAAAAACTACGGAGCTTAAAAGATACAGAGCTTTTTGTTAGTCAACATGACCCGTATGAGGAGAGTCCTCGACGATAAATCCCCAAAAAAGGCTTCTAATCGGATGCCTTGGGATGGCAACACTCGCAATAAGCGAGGTCGATCATTTTCCAGTCAACACCAAGCTGCGATATTTTCTGCATATAAATTTCTTTTAAGAGAATCGGAGAATATCAAAAAGTTCCAAGTGCCTTTAATTCCGTTCTCGAAAGTGAGGTAATTTTTTACAAAATGTTTTATAAATTACATCTGTTACCTTTTATTGCTTAGCCATTGGCCTTCAGGAATCACTTAAATGCGAGTAGTGTGTCGCATTAATATATTACACCCCTTGGGAAGGAAAATAAGAGAAGCCTCAGATCACATGTCATTGTTGGTCGAGGCGAAGTCGAGATCAACAAACATGTGATCTGAGGCTTTTCTTTTTTACTTCTTAAGGGCTGTATACTATTTTTAATCAGTGCTAAACAAGTGTTTCATTATTTCCTTTACTATTCTTCACTTTCTACTACGTTTCATTTTTCCCAATCGCATACTATTACAGAGAGAGAACAGCAGCGGCTTTACAAATATCCCATACTACCGTAAGTAAGTATGTGGCTATTGGTTACAGTGGTGTACCATATTCTACACCGGGTAAAGAGCGACCAAGAGATTCCAAACTTCGCAACGTGTCCATTGAAGTCAAGGAACAAATCAGGCATCTGATTTATACAGCCTGTGACGAGAGTGAGTAAATCTGAACAAATATTTACATACGTTTCTAATATTTAATGTTTAATCATAATAAATAAACAGCCTATTTAATTTTTCGGTAGTTTACGAATGTACAGCAAAAAAACCAAGATTTATTTCATTTTAGTTTTCAATGCTCCAAATTCAAATGTTTTTTTACTTTCGTAATAAATTTTTTTTAGTAACAAAATAACAATTTTTCTAATAAAAAAATGCCTGGACTAAAGAAGAGTATGTGGCTTGCTATTGAACGCGAAAATTTTAGATATATCTTTAACACATTACTTCGTAACTTTCTTACGCTTTTTGCCGAAAAAAATTGTTGGAAGTGTTTCAGCATGGCCAAAAAAGGTGTCATGTTAGAAAGAAATTGTAATTCGTATGTACAGCTTCCATATAACTTGCAATTACAATGTGCCACAATAATCTGTAGTTAAACGAACTCTATTGAAAATTATTATAAGTTAGCTCAGGGACAGGGGTGGGGGAAATAAAGTGAGACTTTACAATTTTTGGAGTTTGGACATTATGCTATTCGTTCTGCGCATCTGGGCGGAGCATGAAAGTCTCTATGTTTTTGAGTATATAAGAGGGTAATGTATTATACTCAACAATACATTCATTGCTATTTGTCCTATTATCTTCATTTACATCTGTAATGAAAATATGAGCAACTTTTATTTTTTTTCTTCTTTTTCTTTTCAGGACGAACCATTACAATCTCTCAATTACACCAACAAATCAGGTAATTTATTGTTATATGCATATTTACATCATACTTTTCGAACTTCAGAAGATAGTGCGGAAAGTGTTAAGCTACTAAAATTTACAAGTACCATAAAAAAATGTATTTAAGATTAAAACAGAGTCGAATGTACACTAATAAAAAAATGAACTTGAGCCAAACTCTTGAACCAAGAATTCCATTTTGAAGAACGTGATTTTCTTGAGTCAAGAGAATAAATTATTGAGCTAAGAAATTATTCTTGGTCTAATAAAATTTTGTTAAGTCAACAATATATTCTCTTGACTAAATAAAATCATTTTCTTCAAAATGGTATTCTAGATTCAAGAGTTTAGCTCTTGAGTCAAGTTCATTTTTTTATCAGTGTAGCAGTTTAAAATTTTTAATATCTTCAGACTCAATTTATATTGCTGAAGATTAAAGCTTGTCACATAAACAAATATTTTGATTTAGTGTTTAAAATATGATCTAAGTATGCAATCAGTTTGAATATTTTTAATTTGAATTCAAATTGTCGCCTTGGATTATATTTTTGTCTTACGGAACTTTATAATGTTATTTATCTCTTTACAGAAGTAGCGGTATCGCTTTTTACGGTTCGCCCGAGATACTCAGGAAGGTTCTACATGATATAGGCTTTACATATACGAAGCGCAACAATAATCGGTGGCTTGTAGAACAGCCCTACATCATTGCCGCTCGCATTGAGTTTCTAGCGAAGTACAAAAGAAACTTAGACGCTCTTGAGGCTGCAAGAAATTTGGATGCTTCTGAGGCTGCAAAAAACTTGGACGCCCCTGAGGCTGCAAGTAACTTAGATGCTTCTGAGGCTGCAAGAAACTTGTCTGCCCCTGAGGCTGCAAGAAACTTGGATGCTTCTGAGGCTGCAAAAAACTTGGACACCCCTGAGGCTGCAAGTAACTTAGATGCTTCTGAGGCTGCAAGAAACTTGTCTGCCCCTGAGGCTGCAAGAAACTTGGATGCTTCTGAGGCTGCAAGAAACTTGTCTGCCCCTGAGGCTGCAAGAAACTTGGATGCTTCTGAGGCTGCAAGAAACTTGGATGCTTCTGAGGCTGCAAGAAACTTGTCTGCCCCTGAAGCTGCACGAAACTTGGATGCTCTCGAGGCTACAAGAAACGGCAATGATATAGAAAATGAAGCTAAAAACTTCATTTTCCAAGACGAAACGTGGCTGTATGCAAATGGTACCGGTAAAACCCGAGAGTGGCAAGACTCCAGTACCAGAAGTGTTTCTGTTAAAAAAGCGTCTACCGGAGCACGGTACATTATATGCCACGCTGGAGGTCGGGATGGTTGGGTTGAGGGAGCTTCTATGTGCATCAAGTCGAAGAGTAACCCCAAGAGTCATGAAGACTATCATGGGGAAATGAATAGCGCTACCTTTGAGAAGTGGATGGAGAAAGATCTTCTACCCAACCTGACTAAGCCATCGATGATTGTTATGGACAATGCTTCGTACCATTCGACTAAGGTAAGGTTTCGGGAATAATTTGATATTATTAATTATTAATTATTAACCACATTTGCACATATCACTAGTATACGATATGTTAAGATATTATTCATTGGAAAATTTTCATAAAGTGAGGTAAAAATTACAGTCTTACTTTTCACATCGTGGGATCTTGTGATTAATTGCACCTGGCAAACAATGTCGCCGGAGTTTTTTATAATTCTGAATCAAGCAGTATAGTTATGGTGAGAGTAACAACAATAAATACTTTTTGTATTATGTATTTTTTGCTATGCCTTTGTGTTTCATATTTTTCTTTGGTATTTTTCTATTACGGTTTGGATATCTACTATATATTAAAATAACTACCGTCCACATTAAGTGTAATTTGACAGGACTAGAAGTGATCAAATAATTAATCTTTCTTAATCATATCAAATCATTTTGTTCAAACAGGGAAACAACAAATAAATTTTGTTGCTTCAGAAAATTTTTAGATTTTTCAGCAAAAATGCTATCTTCAACATTAATCTACTTTTTACACTTCCATTTAAATTTTCTTTCATGAATTTTTAATTACAATTAAAAGAAACCTCTCTCATTGATGATTTTATTGTATTGTATATTTGGTTCTTCATTAAATCTTTTATTGTGGCATTCAGCCCGGATATATTATTTTCAATTTTTCCTGCTGTTATGAATCTCATTAAACTGTGTGTTAATCCTTTTCTTCTTTATATTTTTTAATTGACACTTCGTATCATCAGCTTTGTGATTAATTACCATCCAGAATCAATAAATTTTAATTCTCGTTATTTTATTGTTTTTATTTTTCCGCTATCTTCACGTCTTTTCTGACTAACGTTTTCTTTCTTTGGTATATTTCTTCTTTGAGTTATCGTATTTATTTTATAGTTTTCATTTATATGTTACCTGCTCAACTCTTCTTTATTATCGTTGTCTAATCATATAATAATAAAAAATTCTATAAATGTTATTTTACGTAATATCTGTTATACAATGTTTGTCGTATTATCTGATCGATTACTAAAAATTAAAGTCTTAGAATTAAATAAATCTTTTTTAGCTACAAGTTATCGGTTAATTGACGCGAAATTCGAGTGAGAAGTAAAAAAGAAGATAATAATCATGTGTCGAAACTTTTTTTACATTCGTAGAAATAATAGCCCTGATATAAAATCCAAATTCTGTGTAAACATATGTGAAAAATAAAATGGAGAAATATTAATATATCTAAGACGTTATTAGAAAACCGAGGGCAGTAAGTTTGAACGAGGTGCCATTAGAACGCCTTAAAAGTTCCGCCCGATTCGGCTACTCGGTAGACGGAATATCTACTAACAAACTTTTACTGGACTATAGTAGGACCAGCCCCAAAGTACGACAATATCTCGGTCTCGAAATTAACGGATTCTACTTTCGCTTTATACTGAATGATACATCAATCAAAGTAGACAGTCGAATTTTTTTTCTTATAATATAACTGCAAGGTTTGCAATAAAATTGAAAGATTTATAATATTATTAATGATTGATGAGACGAGCATTTTTCAACATCTGTAAATTTTTTATTTTTCTTTTATTAAAATCCATATTTGTAGTAAGGTAAAAGCCCCAATAGATGATCATGTACCAATATATGATCACTCTATGTATTTGCATACGTTTATTTATGAATGTAGATATACAAATACATGGAGTGATCATATACTGGTACGTGATCATCTATTGGGGCTTTTACCTTACTAGAATTATTGTTTTCACTGACATACTTTTTAATCAGACCGAGAAGCAGCCGACGAGCAATTGGAGAGTTACTGAACTTAAAGAATGGTTAACGCAGGAGGGTATCCCATTCGACGAGAACAGCAAAAGGACGGAGCTTTATCAGTTATGCAAGAGGCACAAAAAAATTGTTGAATGCAAAATCGATGGTCTCTGCAAAGGAACTGATCATATCATTCTGAAATCACCACCGTATTGCTTTTTTTATAATCCCATTGAGTTAGTTTGGGGTAACTGCAAAAGGTATTATGATGCACATTTAGCACCCGGTGGTGATTATTCAGATAAAATGGTTATTCAGGTGTGGAATGAAGCATTAGCTAGGATCACCCCAGAGATCTGGAGCAAATATGTTGACCACACGGAAAAAAAGATTCTTAGTGACTACAAACGTTTTCATGAAGAAAAATTTGAAATCAAACTGGTTGATGACACGAATTCCGATGAAAGCGATAGTAGTGATCCTGATGAATCGGACATGGTATCAGTCCATGGAAGTTCTGAAGGAATCCATCAGGAACCCGAATCAGCTCAACGACGACTTTTTGATGATATTCAGGTACAGACCACATTCTATTGTATATATACAAACATTACGCTCAAAATTACTAATTACGTTTTTGAGCTCTTCGAGCTCAAAAAAAGGATTTTTGTGTCATTTTGTGCTCTTCGAGCTCAAAACCTAATAGCAGTTTGATAAAACGCAATTTTTAAAATGTTGAAACGGCAACAACTTTTGAATAAATGAACCAACTTTCACGTAGTTGGCAGAATTCGACGCAGTTTTTGAAGCCCCATAAAAAATCTTCAAGTTTACATCGATCGACGCAGAAAATTTATATATATATATATATATATTTATTTATTTATTTAATTATTTATTTATTTATTTATTTATTTATTTATTTTGTACAGACATATTTTTTCACTAAATCAATTTAATTATTTTTATTGTTTCTATTTTTTAGGATAGTAATGAAGATATCGACTTAGGCGTATTTGAAAATACAGATGTTACTTCAACGAGAACCCCTGAAATCGATCCCACCAGCGATTTTCCTATCTATGATCTTTCTATCGGCTGTAAAATAGAAATAAAAACAGAGGCAATGAGTGCATCTGATTACTTATCTTACGTCTATGAGAAGCCTCCACACTTTATCAACTTGATATACGAAGAGGAGTGCAAAGTCGTACATCAAATCATGGAAAATGCTAGAGCAGAAAGAGAGGGTTCTGGAAAAAACGCCATGATTAATGAGACAGAATCGGCTGTAAAGGAACTCCTAAAGCTTCAATATGAAACTGATGGACTCCTTTTCAAAGTCGATTCATCTCTTGCCGAGACTACCTTGATGACAGAAAAATCTTTTGTCATTAACCCTGAAGCTAAGATTTCTTCCATAAAGCCGTCTTCCCGATCAACTCGAAAGATACTGAGCAACGGACCTGTACAGGAAGTGAATCATCAAATGGAATTACTCTTCAAAATATACGAGGTAAGCAATTATGAATAAAATAAATTAGAGAAAGGTATGACCCTGCAGTTGATCTCTATAAGTAACCACTGTATCTGAGCTAACAATGCTTAATAAATGTTTAAACAATAACAATAGATCATCTATCACATTTTAATTACTTGAACAAGCTGAAGAAATAAGTTTTTGCCACGGTAATTTATTGGGTCAACTGATAAAGAGTCATTCTAGCAATTATAAGGTTTATGGTTCGATTTTTTCTCAGCTCTGAATATTTTTTGATACCTCTAGCCTGCTCATGGCTGATCAAATCAATTGTTTTTTCCCGGAAAGGAATTTTGAGCGTGTATTAGAAGAACGATTTTTTAAGTTTCTTTGATAGCAATGACTTTTAAACGAACTGATGTTAATAATCTCATTAAAATTGTTTTTTTCTTTTCCAGCCGATCGTAGGAAATGCCGAACATATTGATGTGTCAACCGTCAATTTCAGGGTTACAAAACAAAGCTTGACAGGATTATTTTCTCCAAATTGGTTAAATGACGAAGTACGTTTTAAATCATGAATAAAATATTACTACGTTAATATCGCGTGCTAAATGCCAAAAGGGCGTATTACAACAGTTATAGTATGTTACATACATACAACATAAATACATTTTTATACGCCCTTTTGGCATTTAGCACGCGATATCTTTGAAGCTAATAAATACTTTGTATAAATATTTTGCAATGAAAAAGAATATAAATCAGCCGTTATTTTTAATAGATTAAAATAGTAATTCATGTACGAAAATAATAAGCAAGCGTTATTACTGATAATTAATCAAATAAATTAATACCTTATGATGAGTAGCAGAGAAAATAAGAATTCATGGTTTTTAATAGTTAGTACTACAAAATTTTTTAAGTAAAACTTCTTTATCGACGTAAGAGAGAAATTTTATAGCAATGTAGAAAAAAATCGTCACGATTTTCGGTTACGTGCTATGTGGTTTTTTTTTCTTTTATCTAAGTTCAGTATAGCGACGTAAAGAATAAATATAGTAAACTTTATTAATTCGAAAAACAATTTAAAAAAAATCAAATAGTATAAAGCAAAACACAATTAGATAATAAAAATATGCATACGTTCATTGTTTTTTTATTTTTTATTTATTTATTTATTTATACCAAGATACAAAACATATATACATACATATTACATCGTGGAAATATAAAATGCAAGTCCCTACAGAGGTGTTTGTAGACACCTGCGCGTAATTTTTTAATTATCTTTTTTAATTCTTCGTTTTTAATGATTTATTTATTCATTTTGAATTCTATGAAATCATTGCATATAATTGTATTACTTTAAATATACAATTTCAATTTTATTCACATAACTTGATTCAATAATGACAGAGTATAAATAATGACAATTATAGTAATAATGATGCGATCATAATTGATGAAATACAATAATTATAATAAGAGCGGTATGATAAAATAAATTACTGATCTTATTTGTATGCATGTCTATAGTACTAAAATAACTTTAATTTAATTTACTGTAAAGTTGTAAATGATATCTCATAAAGAAGTTTCACTTCTTACCTGTATACTCTGATACACACACATATTGTTTTCTTTTTTCTTTTTCCAACGATATGAACTATTTTCATAGACATTCATTTTTCTTCAAACTTTATTTTTCGTAGAATAAACTCTTATGAGGCTGTATTTGCAATGCTACGTCTTGCTGATGAAACAAAATCCTTAGAATCTGAGTAATATCCGAGTAATAAAATGTCTAATACAAAAATTAAAATCAATCTAACAACAAAAAAAAACGTTTTTGTTTATCCAAATTGATAGTAAATCTTCTAGATTGTGAAATGTAAGGAATAAATTAATTAATGATTGTAGATCATCAATGTGTACTTCAAGATTTTAGAAAGAGACTTGAATTTCACAGTCAGAGTTGTCGACACTTTCTGGTATAATACCATCAATAAGAAGGTGTCAGCTAAGCGCCTAAAAAAGGATGTAAGTGTGTTGTATTATGATTTATGTAGACTTGCGATACCATGCAAATATTAACTCTTTTTTTTTTACCTAGGTTGATATTTTGAAAAAAAGATTGGTTTTAATACCTATCCATTTAGGAATTCATTGGTGTTTGTGCGCTGTTGATAATATAAACAAATCTATCACATATTACGACAGCCTGCACTCAAACGATGATAAATGTCTAGAGGTGAGTACACAGATATAATAAATAAGTACATTGGTGTATTTAATTTAATATATTAGTGATCACTTTCCGTTGGTGACAAACGCATTTATGTACATCTCTCATACTTTTCTCTTTGTATGGCATATGTTCAAATTTTAAAGTCAAAAAATTCTATTCACTGTTAAAGGATAAAAATTTATAAGTACACTTATAAGATGTTAATGTTATAAATATCTTATTAAATTACAGGTTATTGAAAAGTACCTGCAAAGTTTGGGAGAGAAGCTATGGAGTAAAATTCATGAGAAGGTAAACAAAAGTTATTGATATTTTCAATTAATTTAATTTCGTGAATTATCTTATGTCAACGTATATAAAAAAATTAGGAAAACGGTTGACCCTAAAGGCCATCCCTGCAACTTCCCGCTAATTCCGTTAATACCTGGTTGCTTTTTTTGAGCTCTTCAATATATAATAATAATAATAATAATAATAATAATAATAATAATAATAATTATAATTATAATTATAATTATAATTATAATTATAATTATAATTATAATAATAAAAATAATAATAATAATAATAATAATAATAATAATAATAATACTATGATACTAGGTTCCCTCCGTCTACTTAGGAAGATGACTTTGGCCTGCTGTTTATAATATAATTTTTTTTTTTCAGAATATCGCATTGCAAACCAATTCGTATGACTGTGGTGTTTATACCTGCTTCTTTGCGAAGCAGTTGATAATGTCTGAATCTCTTCAAAAATGTAGCAGCAACATGAACGACTTCAGAATCGAAATGCTATGCAGTATACTCTCTAATTGCAAAGCTATGCAAAAGGAAAACCCGAAAAATGTAAGTGAAATGATATAATATAATTCAAAGTTCAACGTAAAAAAAATGGTCGAAACTTTCGTCTTCAATTCAGTACTTCCGACTCAGCATTGTTTGGCTTCTTAATTTAAAGAAGCCCAGTCAGCAATATGACGTCTTCTGAAGTCTTTAAGAACAGTTTAATATGGTTACCAAATCTTAAAGACGTCATATTGCTGGCTGGGAGACTTGCTCTTGAAGCAATGAAAAATTTTTGAAAAGAAATGTAGAATATGCTTCCCGAGTAAAAAAGATTTTATACAATTAGATACAATTATGTATAAATTTAATATAATTATATAAAAAAAATGGCCCGATAAAATCGGATAGAAATGGTATATAATTGTATAAAATTATATATAATTCTATAAAGTTTATTTGAAGTTCACAGCTTGTAATAACTATAAGTAACGAAAATCGTATACATGATCGATTTGTAATGAACATCATTTTTTATTAATTAAATTTATAAATTATTCATAATCAATATATATATATATATATATATATATATATATATATATATATATATATATTACAGTGGTCCAAAAAAAACATTTTTATTTTTTTCTTCAAGTGCTGCTGTCTCAAATACTTTTCTAAGGTATAAAAAAAATTCTCTGCAAAGCGCAGCTTGATCTCTCAACTCTTCATGAAGCTCAATTAATTTTTATTTTCCCATTGAAATGACGCGTAAAAAAATTATATTAACATTTTCGTACGGTAAAACTATGAAAACAAATTTTTTTTGTATTTCTCACCAATTATCCTTGTAGGAAATTTAATTCTCTACAAAAAAGTACTGAAGTAGTTTTTTCGTAATCTTAACGAGTAAAAAGTTATTAAGCTTTAAATACTCACAATAAAAGAAAATTCAATCAGATATGATTTTAGAATCCATGTTGTATCACATTTTCTGTTTCAGAGTATTTGATTATGTAATTTATAATTTTTTCTTACAAACATCGTTTACAGTCTGATATCGGTAATTCAGTCTGGACCAGTGACAACAAATGACAATTTAATATATCGGTTTGTTCATTTGAACCACATGTAAAATGCACTGAAGGAGATTATCAGACTTTGTAAATACTCTAACCACTGCTTAAAAACCACTAGCAAATTTTTTTGATTATTTTAAATGAATTGTTGAAATGAAAAATTTTAGATATTGAAATATGTTTTAATTTAAACTACTTCAATTTAATAAAAAAAATAAGTGGACTGAAGTCACTATTACACGCTACTATTACAGTGATTTTTTTTTATCAAAATATTTAATATCTAGGGTAGAAGTACTGATTGGGGCCACTGTACCGTTTATGGCCATGTATTGTTCAAATAAACGATAGGAATGAATTAATATTTTTATATTAACAAACCGTTATAAGCTCAATTTGTTTAAATATAAATTTTTTTAGACTCAACCAAAATATGGTTATAATATCATTTTTTATAATTAAATTCAAATGTTAACTGGCCAAAAACGGTGCTAAGGTGGCCAAAAACGGGACTTCTACCCTAATGGAATTTTCTTCATTTCAGCCACCGAATATGTTGAAGTCTACGACGGTAAAAACTTATGGAATACCTTCGACTATTCCTGGAGTCGTTGTCCTGCAATCATCAAGCTTCCATCAAGGTGACCAGAGAGTATTCAAGCATCAACTTGCTGGTGCTCAATGCACTTCAATCTCAGCAGTAGCCTGCTGCATTTTATCAAGAAAAATTGAACCCGTTATGAGAGAAGATCTTGAAAATATATTAATTCAAGGAGATCTATACTATTTGCAATGCAAGAAGATAGCCATTGAAGCAGATTACCTAAATGTTGAAGATTTGTTGGAATCTTTTATTGTGGATGACAATTTGGTCATATTAACTTATGAAGACATCACATACGGCAGATTCTGTGACAGCGATCTCCGTAGTAAATTGTGTGAATGCATCAATGTTTGTTGCCAACGAAGCAAACTAAGCGTCAGCAGTGGTTTCTTGTTTACTGGCCAACAGAAAACAGTTTCTTTTGTTGTAAGACCGGATAACACATTTTGGCTATTCAACTCTCATTGTGTTGATGTAAACAACCGATGTCCGATTCAAGAACCCTCTGAAGGAACAGCTCGATTATTTAAATGTGCGAATTCTGAAGCTCTTGCTTCGTTACTGGTAGCTGATATGAGGAGTAGTTCAGATTATTGGAGTATTTGCCAATTAAAATTCTCCATTCAGTCGTGAATGGGGCACTACAATACTAAGGTACAAGCTAATTGATTTAGCTGATAATAAAGACAACAAAAACTGCCAAGGGCTTGTTTCTTTAGCGAAACTAATTGCTGAAATGAATTCTCAGCCTGCATCAATCTTAGGCAAGCTTCTAATTGAAGTTATTTCAACTACTCTGAAAAATCCTGTTCCCAATTCTTCAAAATTCATCTGCCAGACACGTAATAATATTTCGAGTGGCGTTGAAAAATAATAATGAAGAAATGAATAAAAATAAAACTCTTCCAGGCTGAAGTCGACTTCTTAAAGAATATTATAAATTGTCAGAACGGTCTGGTTATGCTAATTATTTTTTTTAATCAGATGATAAGACTATAAATAATATTTTTATAGAATATTAATATGCATGTAAATATTCTATCTATGTACATTTAGTGGTGCATTGACTAGAAAACCAATACGTTTTTCTTTGTCTCAATCCTTTTTTCTTCATCAGAGTATTTATTTATTGACTGATATTGTTTTTGGTTCTTCTTATATTTATATTAGTTATTGACTTAATTTATTACATTGCATGTTTTAATTAGTTTATAAAACAAAATAATATTGTTTTTTATTATTAGAAATAAAATTATTCTTTTACAGTTAAAATATTCTTTAATCTGTGATTTAATTAACACAGTCATTAATGTTCGTTACAATAAAGATATCGTTATTAAATATAATGTAAATTGTTTGAATCATTTTATAGTGAGTAAACCTATAATCATAATTAGTCTAGCAATTTTTTGCTACTAATTTACAATAAGAAATCTACTCGTAATTGAATATACCCGCGATTACAGAAACATATGTGAGCGCCATCTATTTTTTAGTATTTAAGAAGATGAATATTACTTTTTTAAGTTGTTCCCTGCGTAAGGATACAAGTTACGGGTACTTATTGTCAGGCGCATGCGCTAAAATGAAAATTGTGATGGAAGGGGAATTCCTCCGAAAAGACCCGAGGTCCAAACTCTTACTGGGACGACTTTATAATCAAAGAATGACCGAAGGAGCAGAATTGACATGCGTAATGTGCAGAAGTTTAGTTCTGGAAACTTACGATTATCATAATATTCAGCGTGAAGATGAGACACAAATATGATGTTATTTACTATTATTAATTTATTTTTAAAATAATAAAAATAAAATTTTCTCTAACATTTTAATAATACTTAAGTATTATTAGCCAGTACAGACAATTGTTTGCTAATGATATATTAATGTATTTTTTCAGATTCTTGGAAAGATGATCCGGATTTCTATCAATATCTAACAAAACTCGGTGGCCTTGATGTCGACCAATTGAGTAAGTAATTAATAATAAAACATTTTATTGGGATTTTTTTATTTTATACTCACTTATAACTTATCTATTTTTGCAATAAAAAGTTTATGCGTCATGCACTGGAAATGCCAATTAATTTTTTGATCAAATTTTTTTTTCTTGATAAAAATAAGACCAAGTACTCATAGAAAAAAATTGTTAACAATTATCGTGGGTATTTTTTGTTCGATAATAATTTTTATTAATTAATTCCAGTAAAGGAACCAGATCATCTGACAGTTGAAAAAAATTTAGCGCTGCAAAACACCCAGGAACTTGCGTATTCAAACTTCGAAAAATTTATCCAAACTGCTGAAATATTCCGTGAGTTCAATTCTAGTGAAAACCACCTGGAGAACTTATTAAAAAAAATTCCCGTGCTCATCAATAAATGTCAGTCGTTTTGCGCTTCAATGACTTGACTCTGAAGACAAGTTCTGCAATACTGGAAATCTTGGAGATGCCTCAGCTGATGGAGACCTGTTTGCGCAGCAGTCAAGTTGTTGCTCATCTTGGAATTACGGTCAACTAACTACAAGAAGAGGTGATATATATTTGTTACAATCGATGAAGATAAATTCGTAATATTAATTTTATTTTATTTTATTTTATTGCAGGGTATGACGTATTTAGATCGAAAGAAAGTCGTAGAACCTTCGTTTTCTTTTTCGCCTATAAAAAGTATGATCCAAGATCCATTGATGCCGATAAATTTACCAGAGTCTCTGCGTCAGCCCAGTATTCAGACGATCGTAGTAGAAACTCCGGAATTAGAACCAGTGAAAAATATCGCTAAGTCTCAGGCTGAAAAATCTAAAGTTCAACTTGAAGTCGAATCAAATAAAAATCTAGATGATCAACAGATTGACACCAATAAGGAATAAGTTATTAAATAAATTTCAACTGTAAATAACTCATCTGAGTTTGCAATTAAAAGCAGATTGTATTACAAATAAATAAATATTCATTCATATTTGTTTGTATTTTAAATTTAATTTAAATTTTTAATAATCAATAAACAATATCATTAAACATTAAAAAAAATAATTAAGCTTAGCTGACGATCAAAGATCAATTTTTTTTTTTTCATAAATTTACGATAAATAATTTTCTCTGGAGGTTCTCGGTTGTTTAGTATCCCAGGAGTCAATTTCTTAAGATCAATATTATTGTTATTACACTTCACAATTGACTGAATCTCGAACTAGCCGCATCAGTGGAAGTTTAAGAGAATTTAGGTGGTAATTTTATAATTAAGACTTCATTGTTTAACATGCTTTCATTATCGGGCAGTGGTTTTGGTTATTTGTTGTTCAGTTCTTTGTCTTTGTCACCAAGTGTACAAGAGTGTACCCGACTCGCATCAGACTAGAGATGGCCAAGCTGTTGTTGGATAATGGAGCTAGTGGCAGCTTTAAAGAAATATCTTGGTTCCTGCTGGAACTTCTGCAAGTTTAACACCTCTGGACACTGCTATTGCCTTTGGATATACCACCGTAGTTAAATAATATAGAATTAAGTTTATAAACTTAGAATTAAGTTTTTAATGGACTCAAAGTGAACCCTTTATCTAAGTTTAAAAGAAGAAAAAGTTCTATAAATCATAGTAATCACTAAACATTTCATTTGTAAAAATAATATAATTTAAACTCAAAACCTCCAAGTTCGATGGCAAAGTAAAATTTTTCTTTAATTTTCGTTAAAACATACCTACCTTATCAACCGAAATGGTAAAATTATAGCAGTCGATAACATTTTTAGAAACGGTCGCAAAGTATACCCGCGCTGTAATAATGTCGCTGCTTACTATGATGGTCACAAACATACATTGTCTACAAAAACTACGACCGCTTGATACGTTGGTAGCATTTACTCGTGGGCTTTAAATTCAGTGTTGCCAATGCCCGGGTAATTACCCATTTTTCGGGTAATTCGATATCGAATGGGTAAGTAGACGGGTAATTAGATTTAGGTGGGTAAAATCGGGTAATCTGCTTAATCAAGATGGAATATTGTAAAAATATTGTATTGCAAGAGTTGGAAAATGAATGGAAGCGATACGAGTTGTTGGATTTGACTGATTTTAATATTGATATAAATTTAGACTTGGAAGATTATTGGAGAGAAATCTTTAATATAAAAAAAGCTAATGGTGAACTATTGTTTAAGAATCTAAAAATAGTTATATACTTTCTACTAGTTTTACCATTTTCAAATGTAACCGTTGAGAGAATTTTCAGTGATATTAAAAATGTAAAAACTGATCATAGAAATAACTTATCAACTGATACATTAAAGTCTATTTAAATTACTAAAAACTTTTTATCCAAAGACAGTGATATTATTAACTTTGAACCAAATGAAGAAATGTTAAATACTAACATATGGGATAAGAAAAACGTTTCGATATTAGAATATTTATGTATGTTACGTTATGACTTTTATAAAAATTTTAAATGTTAAATTTAGAATAATGTTGCTACAAACATTATAAAATTTTCATATAAAATAAAGAATTTTATTTAATAATTAATAATCTTATTCATTTTATATTGTCAATACTGTAAGAGTATAAGATTATAAATAAATTTTCATATTTATTTTCATATAAATAGAGTTGGTAACAGTGTTGGGTAAAAACGGGTAATCAGACTTCGAGGAAAGGGTAATCGAGATTTCACCCTTCGGCAACACTGTTTAAATTGCTCTGCAATTAAATCGAACTAGATGGTAATGATATTGACAATACCTATAACAAGCGCATAATTACTTTGACTTTAAACACATAAGTCACATAAATATGTTGCATTACAATATCTATGTACTTAAAAGCAATAAGTTATTTTTTACAAACGCCTTTAACTTACACGGTCATAAATAATATAAGACTCAAAATGATATAGTAAGTATAGTATAAGAGATCGTAAACATTATTGACATAAAAATAGTAGAGCATTAAAAACATTTATCTTAAAGTCCTACTGTTTCTGGGGTCAAATGTATCTAAGTGTGCCTGTTTTTAAATTAAAACGACTAAAGATACATCCATCTCATAAAGTCATTGAAATTAAATATATTAGGAATAAATATCAACTGCTTCCTAGCTCCATTAGAAATAAATAACTATTACATTCATTGATACTGCAATTAACTAGCATTGTCGATAATTGAATGATTTCGGTAGTTGTAGGTGCTGCAAATCATAATGGTCACAAACATACATCGTCTACAAAAACTACGGCAGCTTGATACGTTGGTAGTATTTACTCGTGGGCTGAAAGTTACTGTGTAGCTAAGTCCAATTGGATAGAAATTATATTGGCACTACTTACTACTGGTACAGAGTTAATTAGTCACATAGTAGATAAGTTACACAAATATGTTGTCTTATAATATGTAAGTGATAAAAAGCAACAAGATATTTTTATAAGTCGCTTCAAATCATACTGTTACAAACAATACAAGACTTATAATGGTATGGTTGTGGAATACATATGATAATAAAAATCACTGGCTTTAACTCTGTAGATAATTAAATACATTAAATTCAAAGTTACATTGGTTCTTCAGTCATGTGTAATTAAGTATGTCAGTGAATAACTTCAAAAGTTTGAATGTAAATCTGTCTCAAATAATGACTAGAAATAAATAACCTCGGAACAAACATCAACTGCCTCCTAGCTCCAGAGGGAACAAACAATAACTAGCATTTATTCACACTGCCAACAACTACCTTTTGTGATAAATCGATGGCACCCCCGTATTGTTAAAGACATGAAATTATAAAGAAATTTAGCAACTGAGCGTGTTTAGCTGATTTATTGGTTGATGATCGGACAGATTGAAGTGACATCTAACAAAAGACATGGAAACATGTAATAAATAAAATTACATATAACTGTGAAATAATAATTTTCGTATATTTTAACGTGTAGTTGTTTAAGGTTTCTACGCTACGGTTAAATTATATTTGCAAGATTAATTAAAAATTAGTAATATTTATTCACTTCCTTTATTCTAAAATAATAGCGTTTCATTAGCATCAATCAGATCACTCAGGTCACAATATTTATTTATTAATAATCATAATAAATTGCGCAATCACGCCACAGCTATGGCGTCTGAAAAGGCGGGAAAGTTCAAGTGCGAGCGAACGCGTGCGTTGGAAAGAGTGAGAGGATTTCCTGCTCCGTTGAATGTTACTCTAGTCGGATTGGTTAAACTTCTGGCCGCTGGTAGCGGAACCGCTACAAGCGCTGCCATTGGGTTATTAAATATTAAAATTAACCCGCGTTTCTTGATATCTCAGAGGTAAGTATAAGATTTAAATACGCGACTTGATTTTTCTAATAAATGTAATTACTATTACTAAATAAATTATACTATTTAATCTAAATAATTTTATGGTTAATGAAGGAACACATTATATTATTTATTAAGAAACACATGTTATATTTATTATCAAACACAAATTATATTATATATCAGACTTCAATTTTCTTACCAATTAAACAACATCATTCCTTAAGTAATGTTCATGTCATACATTCTAATATTTAACGTCAAGTATCACAATTGTTATTAGATTATAATTATAATTATTATAGTTTACGAACTCAAATATTTAGCGAAACACTTTCAAGAATAACACTGATGATCTAATATCATTAGATGACCTATCATTACTACAATATAATTACAATCTATCAGTATAATTAGTTAACAATTAAAGTTATACATTACTTATACATTACATCAGAATTTATCGTTTCTCGCTTTATGAAAATAATTGTGAGTTTAGAGACTTAATTTTAAAAAAAATTGGCAATAGTCTGATAAGTATTAAAACATATTTTTAAATAATTCACTCCATTAGAATTATGTAACTTGAAATACAACACTATAGAGTGCCAATATAGAATAGAAAAAGATTAAATAAGAATGAAGAAATGAACCATATAATTATATAGTTTCAAAAGCAAAATAAACTTTTCATTGTATAATTACTATCAATGACTAAAATAATAAAAGATAATATAAAATATTATAGTCTCATTTTTAAATTAAGTAAAAGAGACCGGTAAACGCTTAGACAGATTTTTATCCAGAAGGAGCAACCTTTTTTGGGACTCCTCCTTGATCTTCATCAGAGTTTCTCTTAGGTGTAACGAATCCTGACTTATGAAGCTCGGCTGCAGTCATGGCAGGTTTGCCTGGTGCAATAACAATGTCATCGCTGTTGCGTACCATCAGATAAGAGTTTCCCTCTGTAATAAAAAAAAAGAAAAACAAAATAATGAGCATTCCATTCATCGTCTAAAAAGATCTTACAAGCATTTATTATCGAATATTAAATTTCTTATAACTTTCATTAAAAATTTTTCCTAATAGATCAATATTTTCATCGTAATATCAATTTACTGTAAGTTAAATAATAATAGAAAATAATTAATACGTACTTGTATCAACGGAGCTCTGACACAATACTTTAACATACGCGCCTTTAACCAGTAATGGATTTGCCACGTAATTTGCTATTTGTACTCGCAGCCGATAATTACCGTCGATGATTGCTCCACTACCATGTGTACTACCGTATAATGTAACCGGGCCGAATGGAAGTTTTACCCATGCTAGGACATCTAAGAAAACATAAAGAGGATCAAATTAATAACATTATTCGTTGAAATTATAAAATTATTTTATCGATAGTGTTAATACTTACACATCTTTTTCGTATAATTAGGTGCGTCGATCAAACGTACTACTTCGGGTGGAGCATCGTCGATAACCTCATCAAAAAGGTCTCCCGAGATCCTTACCGCAGAAGAATTGTTAACTTACCGCAGAAGAAGAGTCAACTCCAAGGGCCCAATAGCTTCATACGGGTTATTAAAAGAGACATTTCCTGGAGTTGTTTTGGCTCGTTCAATTTCGATAACCTATAAAGTCAATCATAATATAATGAAGCTAAATTTCCAAGTTAAAGAACAAAATAAAAAATTTCAAGAATTTGCCAAATCATCATTTTTAAATTGACAAAAAAATTAATGAATCACAGAGAAAGTTACAAAGCCTAACTAATAATTACTTTTCTTCTTTCTACTGTAATTTTTTTTATTTTTATTTCATTTTAGTTTTGTTTAAAATTTTTTTTCGACTTTAATTTTTTGTTTTTAATCAATAACTTTGATTATTTTTGAAAATCAATTTTTCTTTATAAAAATCAATAATTTTAGTTTTTTTTCTATAATAATTTTAATTTGATTTTTTTAAAAACTAAAATTTTTTTATTTACTCATGAATAAAAAAAATCTCCCGCAAAACTATTAGTACAATGCATAATTCTAATTTTCCTATTTCTATTGTGGATTTTTTTTTTTCATTTGATTTTAATTTTTTATTCGACTTAAGTTTGTTTTTAATCAATAATTTTGATTTTTTTAAACATTAATTTCAATTTTTTTTTTTTTTTGATCAATAATTTGTATTTTTTTTTTTAATAATTTTAATTTTTTATTTAATTATTTGACTTAAATTTATTTTTAATAAATAATTTTGATTTGTTAAAATATTGATTGCAATTTTTCTTTTTTTTTTCAATCAATAATTTGTATTTTCTATTTTTTAAAAATATTTTTTATTAGTTTCTTAAATTTTTATTCGACTTGAATTTTTTGTTTTCGATCAATAATTAAAATTTTATGGTTTAATTAATAACTTACTTCAGACTAAAAAAATCGATTGAAAAACTATTATACAATTTATAATTCTAATTACTAATTTTTAATAAAAAAATTGAGAATAAGATTATGTACTATTAAATATTAAAACTTACCGATCGGTCACGAATGCTGGCCGAATGGACAGTGGCCATTTGTCCCCAGAAAAGGACGCGCACCTTGCTGTGACTTCCATTGCTTACGATGATCTTGTACAACGATGTCATCTCTGTGCTTCCTTTTGATACAGGCACTCTTTTGGTGCCTTCAATCTTGTCAACGAATCCTTTTAACTCTCTGAAATCATCACATATAAATGAAATTTTCCAATATCATTCATGTAATTATAAAAAAATTAATGCGGAGTCTAGACCAAGTTATTAATATTATGTCTCGCAAGTTGAGTTATTTTTGACTTTAAAAAATAAAAATGATAAAATTTTCAAAGTAAGAAGAGAATCATTTTTTGAATAACAATAATAATAATTTTTTTTAGAAGATATTGGAAAAATTTTAAACTTAGCACAAGACCAGCCTGAACTTAAAATCACTTTTGAAAAGAAAATTTATCAAAAAATTGGAAATAAATAAAATGTAGAAAACTTTGAATTCCGTTTAACAAATGTTGTTGATGTAATCAATAAATTATGAAAATGACCAGATTGAAAATTCAAATTTTGAGAAATATTTGTTGTCACCTTGAGCAAGTTGAAAATAAAAAATATTTCAGCTCAATTCAACTGTAATTATTAATATTAACAGCTCCTATTTAAGAAAGCAGGTATTTCAGTTGATAATCGTTATGTGAAATTTCACAATTTAAAAAAAAAAGTTATTCTTTGACTTAGTTATACATATTAGTATCACAGTTTAGCATAATGATTAATTCGTTCATTTCAATGACCAAAAAATGTTCAGCTTATATTTATCATTATATGCTGTACAAATTATTCGATTTTTTTAGAAAGCTGCTTTTATAGTAAAATTATATGTTTGCTCATATTTTGCATTTCAGCGATCTCACTTATCGTGCACTGTTTATCACACGTGATTCAATAGTGGAAAAATACATAGTTGATCGTAAATTTTTCGTGATAACTATTTCTATTCATTATAATTTAATTTTGTAAGAAAATTATAAAACGATATTGCTTAGCCATGAAAAGTAAAGCTAAACGTTTCACAAATTTTTTACTGAAAATTTAATTTATTATTTATTAATACAGTGTGTAAATAATTTTTCTAATTAACTCTTATATTATACAGGTTCAATCACCGAGAGTTCATAACAACACAAAGCGGAGAAATGTAACTGATCGTAGTAATGAGGTAAATTATCAAACTATACAGAACAATATGACATATTGTAGCATACAGATAATAAAATTTACTTAAACAATAAAATTTTAACTCTGAAACTATTAATTTTTTTTTTTAGGAATTACGAAACAATGAATTAAATTTGAGGATGGAGCAATTAATTAAGCAAAACAGGAAATTAAATGAAATAATTCACATAATGCGTCATGAACAACGGTCTGATTCTCGTAACCAATGTCTTGAACGAGAACGAGAATTAATAGAACTACACCGAAAACGAAAACTACAAGAAAGAGCACAAAAAGAACGAGAAGAAGTAGAACAAGAACAGCAAAAACAAGAACAACAGGAACGACAACAACGAGAACGAGAACGACGAGAGCAAGAGCAGCGAGACCAACAACAGCGAGACCGAGAACAACGAGAACGAGAACGACGAGAACGAGAACGACGAGAACGAGAACGACGAGAACGAGGGAACCAAACCGATGACGAACAAAACGACATAACTGATCAAGTCCCCATCGGAGGGCAGATATTTATTTCTAGCCTTGCATATACCGAGGCTTTTAGAGAGTATAGGCCCTCTAAATTTATAACTATTATGTCCCATGCGATATGGGGATATAATAATTTAGCCCTCCGAGCTGTCAAAGTAGGCAAAAGAAATGCAGAAAAATTACCATTAACACCAGCGAAGAAGCTAGTATTGGAAAAGCAATACAAGAAATTTTTAAGGCAAAGAAATTTATCCGCCGATATGGAGACCATGGAGCGGAATAAAATTAATACATATTTGGGACGATCCATTACTAGTGCGACAAAAAAAATAGCTAATACCTAATAACATAATTACCATCATTTAACTAAACTGAAGAATCGACTTTTTTTGAATGACGACAAAAATTATGATAAGAACTTAAGCCTGTAATATTGATATTAAAAGGTAAATCATCGCAATTTTGAATTTCTCATATTGAAGTAGTTTTTGTCTCTTATCTCCGAAATCGTTGTAGTAAACAGAATTGATTTTGTTTACTACGATGTTTGAAGAGATATGAGACATTAATTAATTCATTAAAAAAAATGAAGTTCAAAATAGCGATGATTCACCTCTTAAAATCAACGTTATGGGCACAAGTTCTAACAATATTATTTGTTGTCATTTTTAAATATTATATTAAAATTCCCAATGTGCTCTTTAAGAAAAAAAAATTTTTTTCATTTCTTTAGCTCATTTTAGTTACCACTGATGTATAAGATTATAGTTGTTTTAATTTTTGGAACTATTTAACTATACGTAGAAGTAAAAGTATTTTATAGATGATAAGTAATTATTACATTGGTAAAGAAAGTTTTTTATCTATTCATTAAGAATATGCTTACCAAAATTTTATAAACTTAAGTAACTAAATATTTTTCACTTATATATTGTATCGATAGTTATTTTTTATAGTTATTTTTTAAAAAAAGGTTGTGAATTTTCAAAGTACAATGTGAATTAAAAGATTAAATCTCGAATAAAATATAGAATTATATAAAACTCGTATATTAAAATTTTTATACCAATTATATTATCTCCTTCACAGTTTATATAATCCTGAAGATAAGAATTAAATATTTTAAAAAAGTCAAAGTTAATTATTTTCCGAGAATATAAATACTTTTAAAAATTACTGATTAATTCTGAAATAATCTGAAAAATTATTATTCTAGATTCCCCAACATACGTACAAAATCTCTAAGAAATTCTGAAAAAGTATTCCAGAAGAGTCCAAAAACGTTTAAAAATTCAGTCTTTAAAATGCCATATAAATCTTATATATGTCTTCTCATACTTTTTCAGAATTTTTCAGAATTTCTCTGACTTATGTATTTTTCTAGAATTTTTCTTCAGAATGCTGCAAGAATTAATCAGACTCCTAGCAGAAAATATTTCCACCAGGGCGTGTAGTTTTTACTCTTAAACAAATGACTAACGCGACCGTTATATTATTATATCTACGTATTGTTTTACACTCATGTAGTGTAAGTACTAACAAACGAAACTTAATGTGAAAGGTTAATTATTATTACATTTAATTTTTTTTATCTTGTAATTTTACTTATTACTCATTCTGTTTCTTTTTTTACAGAAATAATTCGAAAAATATGCCACTAACATCAGTTGTATCAGTTGAGTTAGCTGTTAACGTAATAAAAAAATACATTTCTCACTTTGTAAATGGACTATCACCGTGGAATTCTGATGTCTGGAAGCTAATTCAGAAAGATTCTGAACTCAAAGGAAAATGGACTCTTGGTAGTGTTAGAACTAATATCCGAGAAGATAGAAGGAATATTTTGACTGAAGCTAGAAGACAATGTGGTATTTTAGACCCTAACTCTACTAAAAAATCAAATAAATTGGATCAAAATGGTAAAATCTCTAACATTTCATATAATACTAGTGAGGATGAAGATAGTGCTGATGATGCTGTTAGTGATATGTCAGGTTTAGATTCTGAAGAGGATGATGTTGATGAGCAAGAACCTTTTACTGTCGAACTTTCTAGAGAGCTTTGGAATGAAATTAAAAATCAGGAACCTTTGGTTTATAAAGGTCGCAAGTATATTGGATTTAAACCAAGAGTGTGGACAAACAAAATATTCGCTTTTTTTAAGCAGTGTCATCTAAAATGTGCTTTTGTCTTTAAACGAGGTCGAATAACTGAGAATGGTAGAAATTATGCGACAATGAATGGACATTGTAAGGCTAAAAACTGTAAGAATCGAGTAAGAGGAGTTATTAAAGATTGTCCTGGCGACGTTGGACCTGTATACATCAAAATGTTCTGTCGTGACACCAGATTTGTTAAACATGATGACGTTAAAAGGCCGCTAAATGGAACAGAACGTTCACAGGTGCAAGAAGAATTGACGAAAATTGGTGCTTCTGCTTGGAGAAAAAAGAAAGCCCAAGAAACTTTGGATCCAGGTGATACTGGTTCACCATTCGTTTATAATGCAAATATACTGCATCAAGCTAAAAAAGAAGTCTGTGATAAAGAGCTTAATATAAATCCACAAGACAAAAGAGATATGATTTCAGCGATTCGCAAAATGAATGTTGATCCAACTTACGTTCACTCAATTTTAGCGATTGGTGACTCACCTTTTTATGTATTTTACGCTACACCAACACAGTTCCAAGCATATGATGAATATCAGCGTACACACCGGAAATATTCATCTATATGCGTTGATGCAACTGGTGGTGTTGTAAAAAGGTTAGTTGATTCTAGTGGTGAGAAAACTGGTTATATTTTTTTGTACGAAATTGTCATTAATTTTGATGGTACTTCAGTAGCTATACATCAAATGTTGTCTGAGACGCATGACGTGAATTTTATCACTTTTTGGCTCCGACGATGGCTTCAAAAATGCAAAGCACATAGTCAAGCCGTTTCAGACGGATCAAAAGCTCTATTAAACGCCATGTCATTAGCTTTTAACTACAAACCGTTGAAAGAATGTATTAATTATTGTTTTGAAATTATCACCACTGACTCTGACAAACGGCCAAATACATTTATAAGGCTAGACACTGCGCATTTACTTCATTCTGTGTCCAAGTGGAAATTTTTTCAATCAGCATTGAATAAAATCGTGAAAACTTTCTTTATTCATTGTATGGCTTTGTTAATTAAATGTAAAACTTTAAAAAGGCTGCAAGAAATTTTTATATTAATGTTGATAGTTGCGGATACTGAATTTGAAGATTCGGTGATTGCGGTTGACAATAAATGTCTAACTCCTAAAGAAGCCAGACAATTTTTGGAAAATTTGATTATGAATCGAAAATCCAACTCTGAGATTTTAGTACCTGACATTGATGAAGATGAGTTGGAAATAAAAGAAAAAGGTAGAAATTTCTTGGATCAATTTTCAAAGCTTGATGTTAATAATCTTCGTTGGTCTGTAGAACTTATAAAATGGGTAGATACTCTTGATGAAAAAGCAAGCACTATTATCTCAACTGGCTCTGAGCTAAATAGTTTTCGAGTAGAAGGCTCACGTGAACAGTTTCTTACAAAAATCAAAGAATTTCCAATTTTCACGAATATCTGCACGCCTGATACGATGTCTAAAGCAACATGCTATGTTGAAGTCACCTGCTATGTTGAAGGTGACTTTAAAGATTTAAAAATGAATTTGAAGAAACGCGTCAGCTTGCCTACCACACTCCTAAAGTTTTTAAAATTGCACATCCAAGAATTGTTGGGTGGTATCTGCATTTTTAGATCTAAAGTTAATAAATTCATAGTTGATAACCAGTATCTTGATGATTTAAATGATGATGATCATGGTAAGTGGTTCGAAAATTGGAGAGGATTGGGTAAGAAGGGAGCTGCTCAAAATATGTGGACAAGTCATAGTAATGCAGAAGAAGAAAATGTACCCGGCAATAGTGATTCAGCAAATGATGAAGATCAGAAGGATAATAATTCAACAGAAAAAAATGATCCCAACAATAACAATTATTCCAAAAAAGAACCACAAAACGAGGATAGTGATATTATATTTACTGTTGAAAATGTGAATTCGAATTTAAATGGAGATTTTTCATCGATTATTTACGATCACAATTATTCGCTAACATCCGACTCGCCAGTTCACTCATTTCCTGCTACTGAATCAGGTGAAGATTACCTAGAAAAAGAATTAGAAAAAATTTATAAAGCTAAATCAGATAACAGAAAAGATACGAAGTATTTTCAAAATTACACAGAAATTAAATTACAAAACAGCCTAGTAGATAAAAAAACAAAAAAACAATTTATTTTAAGTAATGGTAATTCTTCTGGCACTGTAAAATTTGAAAATCAAACTTGGATAGTTTATAACACATGCCCGTTTGATGTGATAATCCAACTACTATTCAATGGTGCGTTAGAAAATCCTAATTTTTATGAATTTATTACTCAAAGTGACAGTCTAGTCTTCAAATTTTTATCAAATTTTATGAAAAAAGGTCCCACTCAAGAAATTTACCACGAACGATTGTCAGTCTTGTATCCTTTTTATATTGAAAAAAATAATAATAATCAAATGGAAGAGATATTTGATAAAAAATAAAAAAAAAAAGTGTTACGTCAGACTATGAATTGCGAAGACAACATAACAGTATTATGGAAGAAATTAATGGAAAAGTCACCAAGTCTACTGGAGCAAACAGTTTGTTCAAATCCAGATTGCCATGCATATACGACTTTTTTCCCAGCTATGCCTGTCAATCACAAAATCATCATGAAAAAAGGTTTTAGTGCTTTAGAAAAAGCGCTAGAATTCTACGACGTAGTTTATAATATTCCATGTCGACTTTGTAAACTCGGAAAACAAACACGTCAGAACGTGCTCAAGCAGTATCTATATATCGAATTAGACATTCGTGGATGTACCACTGAAAAGTCTGGACGTAAAGGCAAATTAAGAGATTTTCCCGTTAGAATCTGCTTGAATAATCAAAATGACGATGGAATTTCATGTAATTTATGTTTCCGGTAAGTTGAAAATACTTCATTTTGTTCTCGAGATGATATATATGTAAAAGTAATTTTAAAAATTAACCACTCAATATTTATTTTTAGATTATCTGGAATTGCAGCTTATGACACTGGTCATTACTTAGCATACTGTAGGAAATTATCGGGCACTTGGACAAAGTTTAATGACCTAAAATCTAAACCTGAATTTGTAAGTTCTGGTTTTGAGTTAGAACCTCACGGAGCTTTTTATGTTTTGGAAGAGGAAGTGATAATATAATTTGTACTCTAAAAAAAAACCAAGTTACATGTTTTTATTTGATATAATTTACTAAAAATGATAAAGAGCTACTACTTTTATGTAAAATTAAGATTATGTCATAATGTGCCATGCAATTTTAACTAAGTACCTTTATGTTAATAACTTAAAGAAAATTATAAAAAATTCTAAACGTAACAAAATTTTATTTAATGTTTTCGTGGAGTATTTAATTATTTTATTTGTAAGACAAGTAATAAAAATTATTTATTTATTATAAATATAATAATGTAATACGTTCTTCTTCTGTATCTTAAGTGGATTACCTTTTGTCTTTTCCAGTTGCGTATATGAACATTACACTTAGGGATAACATTTTTAGTAATAGCGCTTGTCTGAACCTAGATGCAATTGAAAATATGAAACTATACCACTTTTCTACACCTGGTGACTTTATTTTGGCTGCTGATTAAATCTCCTTTGAGATATTGATGTAATTCAATCTGTTTTGCTCCACACTGCTATCACCTCCTCCGCCTCTCCGTCTTTGACTAGTTTTTCAATCTTAAGTATATTTCCATATAGTTTATTTATTGATTTACCTCAATTTACTGTCTGTATCAATAGCTAGTCGACACTTACTTTCACTTTATTACCTCACGGCTTCTGAATATGTACTCTGTTTATTGTTTGCTTTAAGCTGTAAGTCTTAGAACTTAATTAACTAAAAAAATTAATTTGTAAATGACTGAGAATAAAAAGTGGTTCGAAGAAGTCTAATAAATTATAAAGATAGCAATAATAAAAATAATGTAGAAAGCATTGCTTCATTCTTATTCGTTATTCACCACTACTATTCTTTATTTATACATTTGAATCATTTTAATATAATTATTAAATAATTTTCCATAATAGTAAAAGGTATATTAAATAACTGAGCAGTTAAGATAGAATTCCATTTTTCAGAGGATATTATTTTTTTATCGCTCAGAAGAGATAAATTACTTCCAAGTCTGTTTCAAGTAAGACAATAATGGATTTTAGTAATAACTTTACTCAATAATTTAAATTACAAAATAATCGTCCTGTTTATGATAAATAAGTTATAATGCAATTATTTTTCTTTCCATTAGCGTCATAGCAGCGTTTATGCATATCCTTTCTTAAATTTCGTGGCACCAGAAATATTTGGCACGTCTAGGAATGGATTTCCGGAAGTTGATGTCGCAGGTCCATCGACTGACTGTTTAACTTGAGATGCTGATTCATCTTCGTCTTAATTCCAAATTAATTTAATAAAACGTATTAGTTTGTAAATATAATTTTTTTTTATCCTGAAATTGGCTGATGTTAAACAATTTTTATTTTTTTTTTAATTAAAATGTAGTGAAAGAAAAATAAAAATCTGTACTCGCAAAAAATTAAAGAAATCACGGGTAGAATTTCTTATAAACTTTTTTTTTTACGTAATTTATCATTTTAAAAAACTTCCAAAAATTGTATCAAAAATAAGTATCGGCTAAATTGAAGATTATTTTTTTATAATTAAAAAATGGAAAATATTGTTTAAAAATAATTTTAATGTATATATATATATATATATATATATATATATATATATATCTGGTAATATATGGTACTAATATATCCATCGATTGATCCATAATTATTTAAAATCACTTTAATTTAATTTGAAATTTTTTTTAAACAATCTATCACAAAAAAATTTTTTTAATATTAAAAAAAATAAATGTTTCAAAAGTTTTTTTATGCACTAAAATTGTCGCAATTATGAAATTATTGCAATTTGCAGCATTGATTTTTTTCATACTGTAATCGTATTTATCATTATATTTAGAAAAAAATTTTTAAATTGCGAATTAATGTCAAATTGTTTACCCCTTGCGACTTTCAAATCATTCTGAAATCAGTCTGAAAAAATTCTGGAAACGTTATGGAATCATGATGGTTCCAGAGTGGTTTTGTGCCTATTTTCCAGCATGAAACCAGAGTGAACCCAGACTAAAGCCAGAGTGGAATCAAAGTGAACTCAGAATGAAATTAAAGTGGAACCAGAGTGAACTCAGACTAAAGCCAGAGTGGAATCAATAAAAAACAACCGTTACGCTCGGGAATCGAACCTGGGACCTGACGCTTAAAAGACTAATTCTTTACCAGTTTACCGATGAAAATTACTTGAATATCAGGGTTTTTAACAACTACAAGTAATGCAAATCGTATACATGATCAATGCTAATGAACAAAATTTTTTATTTCGTTTGTAAATTATTAATTATCAATATACACTGATAGAAAGATTTATTAACTATTAATAAATTAATTTATTCGAAGACAATTATTTAATTGTCTAAATTGGTTAAATTTTAATAATTTAAAATTAAAATAATTTAAAATTTAGCTCGATCAAATATTAAAAACAAATACATGTAATGACATATAGTTATATATAAATTATATGTAGTTATATAAAAATTATATATAATCTTAAAAACGAATGTATGTAGTGACCGGAATTGTACTGACGTACAGTTATATATAAATTATTTGCAATTATATATAGCTTTATATAATTACATATAATCTTAAAAACAAACATATGTAAAGACATATAGTTATATATAAATTATATGAAATCATATATAGATTATATATGGTTCTATAGAATTATATATAATTTTTTTTTCCCGGGATCAAACTGATCCCTATGTGAATTTCTAGTATTTTCAAAATAAAATCTTTTTAAGTCATACAAAAATTCACAACATTTAAAAATTTTTAAATAGGGAACCAATTAATAATGTATAATACTAAATTCACCTGTTGACTTCATAATTTAATATAATAAAGATAAAAATAGACCTTTAACTAATTGAAAGTATTTTTAAATTACAAAATTTGTTATCTCTTATTTTGTAGAATGAAATGGTTGTTAATTATGTAGTCGAAAAATGCTATATGATTATCAATTTATTAACCATTTGTCGTCTCTGTTAATATAATTAGGTAAATTATGAAAACTCAATACTCTACACTCGTGTTAAAGTTATTATAAATATACTAAGGACAAAATTGAGAATTATTCGAATTTACTCTGAAAAGCGCTAAACCCACGTTGAAAACATTTTCAAGACATTCTGAAAACACTCTAGTTTCATTTTGAATTCACTTTAGTTTTATTTTGAATTCACTCTGAGATTACTCTGAATTCACTCTGAGATGACTCTGAATTCACTCTGGGATCACTCTGAATTCACTCTGGGATCACTCTGGATTCACTGTGATTTGACTCTGGAAAAAAGGCACAAAACCACTCTGGATCCACACTGGTTTCAATATGATTTCACTCTGACTCTGAATACAGAGTGATTCCAGAGTGAGGTGAAGGTTGCAAGGGACAAGTTTAGTATTATTTTAATATTTTACACATGAGACATTCAACTACTTATAGCGCGAACTAGCGAATTTCTGAAGTTGACTCGATAACTTACCATTAAAATTCGCAATTATCGGTGACAAAATGTTACTGCCGATAATAAAGCTTTCCCCTGATAGCCACCTTACCTATAACTTACTGTCAATCTACGTCCGCAATTTGAAGCAAACTTGACGGAAAGAGTTGGCAAAGCGAGCGATTACCTATTAGTTACCTATAAGTTACTCTGCAAATAGACGTCAAAACTTGCTGTACAAGTATTTCCTTCAAATTGTAGTAAAGTTGAAAGGAAATTTAACTACAAGTTTGATTGTTAACTTGTATTCAAGTTGCGGCCGTAGATTTCCGTCAATTTGCTTACAACTGTTGTTGAAAGAAGAATTACCGCCAACTTGATGTATAAATTAACCGTAACTGCTGGAAGTCAACACTTACTGAGAAAGCGCTGGCTCTCAGGGTCATTTTATCATTTTTAGAATTTTTCGGATAGATAGTCCCTGATAGCCACCTTACCTATAACTTACTGTCAATCTACGTCCGCAATTTGAAGCAAACTTGACGGAAAGAGTTGACAAAGCGAGCGATTACCTATTAGTTACCTATAACTTACTCTGCAAATAGACGTCAAAACTTGCTGTACAAGTATTTCCTTCAAATTGTAGTAAAGTTGAAAGGAAATTTAACTACAAGTTTGATTGTTAACTTGTATTCAAGTTGCGGCCGTAGATTTCCGTCAATTTGCTTACAACTGTTGTTGAGAGAAGAATTACCGCCAACTTGATGTATAAATTAACCGTAACTGCTGGAAGTCAACACTTACTGAGAAAGCGCTGACTATGAGGGGTGTCTACTTCGTGAAACCTCGAAAAAGTTGAACTGTCCCCTGAGAGCCAGCGCTTTCTCAGTAAGTGTTGACTTCCAGCAGTTACGGTTAATTTATACATCAAGTTGGCGGTAATTCTTCTTTCAACAACAGTTGTAAGCAAATTGACGGAAATCTACGGCCGCAACTTGAATACAAGTTAACAATCAAACTTGTAGTTGAATTTCCTTTCAACTTTACAACAATTTGAAGGAAATACTTGTACAGCAAGTTTTGACGTCTATTTGCAGAGTAAGTTATAGGTAACTAATAGGTAATCGCTCGCTTTGCCAACTCTTTCCGTCAAGTTTGCTTCAAATTGCGGACGTAGATTGACAGTAAGTTATAGGTAAGGTGGCTATCAGGGTCTATTCATGGATATGTACTTGCGGATCAAATTGGCTTACTGTAGAAGTCTACGCGGATATAGGCTATTCGGTTCTTATAACCTTTCGGAAGATGTCGCTTATGTGGAATGGAAGGTACCCTCCCAGCCCCCAAGGCATGAACTCTCAAGGTGTAACCCTCATGCTGACGCTTGACGCTGGTTATGAGCGTCAAATTGTGTCACGTGGTTAATTTAGGCCGTGCTGCCACCTGGAAAAAACTTAATAGCGTCAAATCGTAAAAAGCTAAACTCGAATTAGCTTTTTATTTAAAGGATTAAACAGAAATTTAGAATCTATATAATCGAACTCGAAAGTAATCGATATTGAATAAGTTAAGAATCTTGTTATTGTTTATTTTAAAAATAAATTTTTATTTAAACATTAGATTAAAGTTGTTGACTTTCTGTTATAAAAATGGCACTATTCGAAGATTACCTAGATATAGAAGCGTTGGAAGATGTAAGGGTTATATTATATAAAATCAAACGGATAATTATAACAGAAATATTTTTTCATTTTTCTGTGTAAGAAAATAAACTCAAAATATTTATTGTTTTTATTTTTAGGAAATATCACAAGTTTATGTTTGTGGTATATTGAGGAGATTTGCAATAGTTACTTAGATCATAATTGTTTAAAAAAATATAAAAATCATATCGATGAGAATCATTATTGCTATCCTTTACTAGGTTAGTAACTTATCAATTTTTTAGATTATTAAATAAATAAATAGTACAGCAACTAACAAAATTCATCGTTTTGATGTATTTAATTTAAAGAGGATGGTGTTACAATAATTCGGCGTGCTTTATTGGAAAATGGACGTGAGGAACTTATTACGGAGAAAATTTATTCAGTAAGTAAAGAAAACAACAAAACCTCTGGCAATGTAAGTATTTTAAAACTAATTTAAGTGTGATGTTTCATTAGACTTGCATAATTATTCCTATTAACAATATTAATTTTAGTTTCAAATTCCTAATTCCAAAAATAAGAAGGTAAAAACAAAAGCGCAATTTTCTGTATCGCCAAATAAACGATTAAATGATACTGAAGTCGAGTTGTTAATAAATGAGGTGCAAAAAAGAGTCCCTCTGTGGAACCATCATGTTCCCCTCAAAGAAAGAAACCGAGAAGCTGTTTCAAATTTGTGGAAAGAGGTTTCAATGGCATTGAAAGGTTAAAAAAATCTAATTTTTATTGCTTTCTTTTTTTTTTATCTCACATTTACCTTACGCTCTGCAAACTAATTTTGACAGGTAAGCTAGATGCTGAAGAATGTAAAAAGAAGTTTAAATATATTCGAGATACTCATCGTAAAATAATTCAAAATGAAAACAAACCAAGTGGTTCATCAAGGGTCGATTCTACTGATGAATGGAAATATTACAGATGTTGTGAATTCCTACGAGATACTTGCTTAATTCGCCCGTATGTATGATCATAAATTTTAAATGACATGATATTATGTCGATAGATTCTTTTAATTACAAATAAATATAAATTAAATACTAAATCGTAATTTTCAATTGCAGAACTAGAACAAATGTAGATGAACATGCTACCGCTGGTTTTAATAACGACGGAAGCTTTAATAATGATTCATCAAATGTTATGGACGACAGTTTTGACGAAAGTACTGACCAGGATAATAGTAAATATATTTTTTTTGAAATTACAAGTCACTAAGAAAATATTAAACTAAATTTCCTAAATTTTTTAGAATCTGCCAATAAAAGGAAAAAAACGTCAGGAAATTGCGGATTCTGTAAATGCAATCAACCGTATCGCTGATATTATTAGTAATGATAAAACATCAGTCGCTCTACCGGCGCCGCCAAAATTGGATCAAGTTGGTGGATTTTTAATCGGTATCGGCTATCAGTTACGACAGCTACCAAATGATGTCCAACTGCAAACCATTATTAAAATTTTACAGTTGATTCGAGAAAAAAATAACCTATACGTACAAAATTAGTGAAACAAATAATTTACATAAGTATAATCGTTAAAATATTAAAAAAGTATTTCATTGATATTGAGCATTACATTTTTATACAAGTTTGATATTAAAAATATATTTATCTATCAGTAATTGTTTTTTTTATCTATTTCTTAGCTAAATCCTCCTTTAATTTTGAAAAATAATAATAATTACAAATTTTGCATTCACAATATATATACAATTTAAATACAAGGCGATTTTAATAGATTTTTGACGGTATTAAAAAGATTTTTACAATTTAAACTTTACGATTATATTGCCAGGGAACAGCTCCTTCGGCATTAAAGTATTCACAAAATTCATCTCGAACAGCTACTGCAGATCTGCTACTGAAATTATTGCCATAAGCTGTTGTGTCTTTGAGAGCAGAATCGTTAACTTCATGCCTCAAATCTCTAGAAATTATACCATCAGGGCGTTCTTGATCAATTACTAAGTTAGGTGGGATGTAAACATCATCTTTGTCATGCTTGCGAAGCCAATTATGCAAACATATGATTGCTTGAATCATATCGATTGTATTCTCAACTGTAGCATCAATTGGTTTTTTTAGAATCCTCCATAAATTCACTATGATAAAGAATGAATTTTCAATAGTTCTGCGTGCTCGACTGAGACGATAATTATATATACTTTTTTCTTTATTCAAACCACTTCTACCAGGATATGGTCGAAGTAAATAGTTTGTCAATTGAAACGCCTCGTCTCCCACAAGAACATATGGTTGAGGTATTCCATCTACAGTTAGCAAGTCTGGTTTTGGTATGTTCATGTCACTATTCTCAAACTTCTGACCCATTGCTGAGCTCCGGAAAATCCCTCCATCACTTCTTCTACCGTAAGCACCAATGTCAACGAGAGTAAACAAATAATTAGCATCACAAACTGCCACCAGTGCTAATTTACAACCACGTACTTTCATTAGATTGAATACAGCACACTTCCTTCATGCAGTCAGCAGTTGGAAATGTTTTCAAACTGCCCTGCATAAAATCGTGAAATCTTTTTTTCTCTACTGTGTCGCATTGATGATTGATTGTGGAGAACTATCTAAATTAGAGGAAATATTTATGATGATATTAATAGTGTGTAGCACAGAGTTTGAAGATACAATCATTGCTATTGGTGACCGGATGGTGACTCCAGTTGAAGCTAGAAAATATTTAGAAGAATTAGTGGCAAAACGGAATCCTGATCTCACTGTTATTGATTCTGTTGAAGTTGATCCTGATAAAACTGTAATTTTTGAAGAATTATCATCAAAAGCTACTGATGACAAAGGGTGGTCAGTAGCTCTTTTAACATGGATTGAAAATCTTTGTAAAAAAGTTAATACTACAATTTTTATTGGTAAAAAGCTTAACACTCATTATGTCCCAGGCCTGTATGCTGATCTCGTTGATAAGATGAAAGATTTTCCACTTTGGACAAATGTATGCACACCTAAGACTATGTCACGGCCAAATTCTTCTTACGTCGAAACAGACTTTAAAGACCTGAAAATGAATTTGAGAAAAAAAGTAAAACTACCTACGACAGTAAACAAGTTTTTAAAATTACACATTGCTGATATTTTAGGTGGAGTTAATATATTCCGATCAAAACTTACCAAATTTATAGTCGATAATTCTTCCAAGGAGTATCAGAAGAAACCAAAAGAAGAGAATGAGTATGAAAACTGGAAAGGATTAGGTAAAAATGAAACTACGATAGATTATGATTGGGCAACAGATTACGAAAATGGGTCGGATCAGGTTGAACATAATGATTCAGCTACCGTGTCGGAGAATCCTATTGATTTAGTGAAACATGCGAATTTAGCAGAGAAAAATATTGATTAAAATGACTCTGTTACTACATTCAATATTGGTGATGATCATAACTATAGCTCTATAAGTATTCAAGAAAAACATGAAGACTCAAATATAAACACTAGCATTGTTAATAAAGAAATTATCAACAGCTCTGATGAAGAAATATCGTTTGAACATAAAAACAATCAAAATGATTCCGTGGTTCCGTTTGAGAATCAAAATGATTCTAGTTACAACCAAAAGTTTGATAAAGACAAAAATTATTACCTCGATATTAGTATCACTAGTGTAGAAAATCACGAAACTATTGATGACGGATTATTAAATACTGATTTTCAAACTGTTACTATTACTTCTACTGATTCTCTAGATGATAGTATTTCTAATTTATCGTCATCCACAAAATATCTCGATAATGAAAAAAAAAAATACTCATGAATTTTCTACAGTAAAACAAGATTATGAACCTTTATCTTTAGCAATAGAAAACATGACGAAAAAAAAATGGTAAAGAAAAGAAACGGTCATTACTTCCAAGATTGTCCAGAAGTTGCTCTGTTGAATAATTTAGTAGATGAAGAAAAATCTAAAGATACCAAAAAAAGAAAAGATTTTTTACTTCGTAACGGTAATAAAACTGGTCCAGTTCAATTTAAAGGAATTAAATGGACAGCATTAAATACTTGCCTCTTTGACTCAATAGTTCAAATCATCTTCAAAGCAGCAATCGATAATACTTATTCTCATTATCGTCACTTCATAAATAATTCTGACCTTTTAATATTTGAATTTGTAAAAAGCTTCATAAAGACCGGAGCAACCCGGAAAATATACGAACAACGTATGGCTATTTTACATCCTATTTATGATACAAAAAAATTGGAGGAAGATAGTTCAGAAATTAAGATTGCTCCTAACATAAATTGCCATGATAACGTCATCCATCTTTGGAAAAAATTACATGAAGCTGCACCGAGTGTTATTGAAACTACTTCATGCTCAAATAGATTGTGTCAAATTTACACGCGAGCTATTCCAGCTATAAGTGCTAACCACAGAATAATAACAAGACACGGATTTAAAGCTCTTGAAAAAGCTTTACAATTTTATCACAAAATTTTCAATGTTCGGTGTCCATTTTGCTTTGAAACTATTGCAACTCGTGTCACTGTTCCTCAAAAATATCTATTTATTGAATTAGATGTAAGGGACAAAAAGTGCGGACCCAGAGGAAAAAGATGTAAATTAAGTGAACTTCCTATTTATTTAAATTTGCAACTCGAAAATAGTGAGGAATCTAAAACTAATTTACGTTATAGGTATATTTATTATACTTGTTAATATTCGTATTTTGTGCATATTATTGTAAATAACATCAAAAATTTATTTATTTTCAGAATATCAGGCGTTGTGGCGTTTATCACGGGCAATTATTTGGCTTATTGCAGACGAATAGGAGGTAATTGGCAGGTATACAACAATTTGTCAACAAAACCTGAAGCTGTATCTGATAATTCTGAAGTTGAACTACACGCAGTGTTCTATATATTAGAATAATTAATTCTTTGAAGAATTCTTCGTTTTTTCTTTTGTTTATTAAATTCTAATTAAATTTCTTTAATTAATGTTATTTAATTTTAACAATTTTTTTTATGTATACTGCCAATAGGCATATGTTGATTAGTAAATAAATAAATAAATGAATTATTATCAATACTTAAATTACTATTTAGTATCACTACTAAAATGATAAAAATTATCATTCTCATTGAATGATTTAAAGGTATTGAACTTATAATCAGTTTTAATAGACTGAAGCATTTCCGATTGACACATTGAGGGTTAATTTATTTTTATGTTTAATAATTTCAACATAAAATCATTATTTTTTTTATTCATAAATTTTATTTATTTAAGGCATCAATAAGATCGTTAAATTATTCGAGTTATATTTGAGGTAACTAAGCAAAAGCATTTTTGTGAGTTGGTTATTAAACCTCATAAAATTTAATATTATAAAAAGTAAGTTTACCAATGATGCTTTTATCAAAGAAGTAACACAACAAGATCCGAGATGCTATGAGGCTATCACTTTTATACTAATTACTCCGTTTTACTAATTAGATTTTATGTAAAACAAAAATGCATAGTACGGGTAATAAAATTATTATGAACACATTTGATAGAAAATGAATTTTTGTTTATATTTAATTTTATTTTTCTACTTGTCAATAAATTTTTCTCTTTACTCGAATAACTTAATTCAACTATAATTGATTTTGGCTAATTATTGTGGAAACTTTAAGCATTGAAAGTTTAAGCATATAGTTGACGCATGCGCAGTACACATATTTTGCATACATATATTCAACTAATTGAAATAGTTAATTAACTGTAGGTAGGAGAAGGAAAAAATGTGTTAGGTTTAAACTGTATGCGTGAGTACATTATTTCATTTATTTTTTTAATTAAACTGGATACCAATTAATTGCTTCTTCAGGTTTTATAATTGTTTTTTTTTTTTCACTATTAAAACCGCGTTGAAAGTTTAAGCGTATAGTTGACGCATGCGCAGTACACATATTTTGCATACATATATTTAACTAATTAAAATAGTTAATTAAACAAAAACTGAATAATTTCGAAAGAGAACAAACGTATTTCATGTACGAACAATCGAAAATAAATATTTACGAGTCATTGTTGACGGAAAAATATTAAAAATTTTAATAGGGGGGCTAATTTAGAGGTATATTTTTAAATAATTTTTTTTAAATAAATAAATAGAGAACAAACAATTATTAACAGTGAGCAATTAAGAACAAACGATGAACAAACGACTTAATAGAAAAAAAATTGAAAATAAAAAAAAAATAATTTTTGAGGGGCTAACTTTGGTGAGCTCGTCAAGCGTCATCATGAGGTTACAACTTCATACGTAATAACATGTCACTATCGGACACCGGGCTTCCGTAGTCTGTGAATATTTTTAAAGACCTTATGTGTAAAAATTAATATATTAGTGGTAAATATAATTTAAAACAATTTACACTTTCCCGACTAATTTAAGTGTATTAATTAAAAGAAAAATAAAAACTGTCATTCGCTAATGTTAAATTTACAGTGAAAGCTTTCACTGTATATTTATATATCGAGAAAAATTATATGGTTACTGCTTTTCTCCTCACTGTACTAGAATCGATTCCTATCCCCACCCCGTCTAGCGCTCGTACTTAAATTATAAATTTCTAAAATATTTAAAATTATTCAAAATATATTTGAATTCGTACTTCGTTCACAGGTAGTGTCACCTGCTGAATGCATCTAGAGGCATCACAATTATCACAATACAAGTTGCTATTCTACCAACAAGAGCAAAAAAAAAACAACCTGCGAAACTTTATAGAGATTTTATTACGTGTATTCAGTTTTAGAGCGTTCAATACAAATGTAGCGTTCATATCGTTCATACAGTGAATGAGTGAAATGTTTATTCCATGAGAAAATCAAATTACATCAAATAAAATTTGCTTTTTTTTTTTTAATTCTTTGTATGAAATAATTATAAATGACTACACATGCATACAACACTAAAAGAGCCGTTTTAACCACCAGAAAAAAAAAGTTAATCAACCAGTTTTTTTTGTTATACGACATTTGAAAATTCAACCTTGTTCACCTATGAAAACTACTAGGAAGTTAACTAGAAACGTAAAAATGACTCGTATCAATAACAAGTGAACGAAAATACAATGTATGAAGCTGAATGATAGATTACTGTCAGTTTTTCGACCGTTCTGATAGATATATTTTGTGCATTCAATTTTTACTTGATAAATTAACTACTCTTACATTTTTCAATATAAAATTTCTTTTGTATCATCTGAGCATACTTATGTGATATATATGCTTATACAAAGTTTCTTTAAAAAATTTGCAGTCACTTTTATCGTAAGTATTTTATATCATATTATTCTACAGTTCTTCATAAAGTTTACAATTAATATTAAATCATTAGTAGATGGAATGTAAATAGAAAAGCAGCATTCTTTTTTAATTTTCGATTGTATATGAAATCATTATCCATCAATTTTCGTGCTTATTATAAGTCTTTTATCAAATAAACTTGTAATATAGCTTGTATTTTCTACTATCGATGTTTCTTTTTAAATAAAAATCAATTCTAGATATAGAGCAAAAATGTTACAAATTACCCTGAGTAAAAAAAAGTATTGAGATTAAGAAAAAAGCATTAGATAGTATTGGATTGACCAGAAAACCAATACTTTTCAATACTTTTTTTTTTATCTCAATACTTTTTTTTAATCAGGGTAAAAAAAATTTTTCTGATTGATGGATAAAGTAACACGTACAAGCCTTTCATGTTTGATCCTGTAAGTTCATACTTCGGAAAATTAAAAAATCCTCTATTTGAAGTGATGTATTTCTACGGAGTATTCTTTGAATGATTAAACTGTTTCATGATGATCCTAAAAATATTAATTATTATAATAATATGTTATTTTTTATATTAATTTTGATAACTGTCACAATTTTCAGTTTGTCTTGCATGATCAATAAAAGATATTAAAGGATGGCTGAAGCTGTAGTGGATGGCACTTCAATGTCCCGATTTTTTTGTCACAAATGCAGCATTGAGATTGAACGTTTATTACCGGTAAGTATTTTATTAATCAAAAAATTTGTAATTCAACCGAGATTTTGATGTGTTAAATTTGATAGTGTATTATTTTTATATCACAATTAGCTTATAGTTAATGCTTACTTGGACAGCTTGCAATAATACAATTTTTATTCCAATCAGTACGATTTTTGACAATGTAAATATTTTTTCATACGAATGTATCATCGAGTTGTTAGATTATTTATTGAGTTAATAAGTAATTTTGAACAAAATATGGAGAAAAGTCTAACAAAAAAAAATTGAAGTTACTTGTTATGATTATTTTTTTACAAAAAAAAAAAAAAAAAAAATAAAAAAAAGTGCCATTCGGCAGCCGAAATCAAAGTAGATTTCATAAGAACATTTCATATCATAAAAATGAAAAAATGCGCGTGTAAGAAATTAAAAAATCTACAAGTGCATTTTTTCAAAAATTTAAAATTATCTCTGAAAATAGAATTCATAGCTAAATTTGTCATTAAGGACAAATTTGGGAACTGGGGAAATAAAGGATAAAGGGAAAGGGAGGACCTTTACTTAGTAGGAATTTTCAGTAACCGAAAAAATAATTCGGACAGCTCAGACCGGGACTCGAACCCGGATCGTTTGGTAACGCGCCAAAGGCTCTACCGGGTAGAGCCATATTTTAGATTATTAAATATATTAATATATATTTAATAAATTGGGTAGTGTCTTTACATGTCAAAATCGGTTGATTCATTTGTAAGTTATTTTGATCTGAAAAATTTTTTTCTACCTACAATTGTTCTAGAGTTTTTACCAACAATCTTAAAAATTTATTCTCTTAGTGTATATAATTAAGAAAATAAAGAAAATTAGCAACATAGTGACTGCCCAAAATTACGGATTATAAATAATAAAATTTTGACTTGATGATTTTTTGATATTTATGACACTATACATAATTTGGGTACTTTTAAAATAAATTTTATTCAAAATTTTTTAATTAAAAATTTATTTAAAGCTTTTTAATTTAAGGCACCTGATGAAAAAATTTTTTCAGACAATTTTTATCAGTCCAGGGATGTGTGCGAATATGTAAATTAAAGTTTATTTCGTCAGCTTTAAGATGCAATTAATCAGAATCGGATATCTCAATCCGTTTAAAAGTTATTTGAGAAAGAAGCAGCTAAAAAAAGCAATTTTCGGATTTATCAAATTTTAAAATGCTATAATTTCTAAACTAATAGACCGAATGGGCTCAAATTTGAACTCGACCTTCGTAATTAGCCATAGAATGAATATGTTTAGATTCATTAAAATCCGATGAGAATTGTAGACGCTATCGTGCCGACAAGCCCGCGTTATATCGTATATATATATATATATATATATATATATATATATATATATATATATATATATATATATATATATAAATACATACATATATAAACATTTGAACCATATGTATTTTCTGATTCAGCTCGACGAGCAGAGTCAGAATGTAGCAGAATTTTTCGAAAATTCCGTCATGAGGACAAATGCAATAGTTAGATTTTTATGAAATCTACTAAAATGACAAGTATTACCCCGACTGAGTTGAACTCAGATCATGCGGTTACGCAGAAAGCGTATACAAGACCGAAATACAATTCAGGCTATACAGATCCATCGAAACGCACTCATGTTTATTTTACAACAAAAGAGATATTGCAGTTATAAGCACTTTTCAAAATATCTAGAAAAAAAACGGTGAATAAACGGTATGAATAAAGCGGTCTCCCTTAGAAAATTTGTTAGCTAGCTTGACATTTGTACTAAGTATTGCGCGCAAATTTATTTCTTGCGGTATATATGTTATTGTAGGAAATAACAGCCGAATGAGAGGATTAAAAAACCGAGTAGTAAATTTCACTCGTACAATTTTGCTGATTTTTTCATTGCAACTTTTAATCAATTTCTATTAAAATTTCATAAACAAGTGAACGATTCTTCTATTGTCGATTAGTTTATTCATTAAGTCGAATTTTTTTTATTAAGATATAAAAATGATTTATGATTAAACTATAAAACAAACATGAATTATTTATTGATCAGATAAATTTAGCGTTAATTTCGTAAATGAAATAAAAAAAAAGTGTTTTTTTCTGAATGACTTTTAAATTTTCCGTCGATTTGTTCAAAATAATATTAACTCATCAGTTTTAAACCTTATAAATTATCTCAAGTGTCGTGAACAGCATCTTGACTGGTTTAGTTGTTTGAAATATATCATCGTTGAAAAATTACATGTTTTAAAGAAGATATATTTTTGAACGAGTCGTTTATATTTTTCTCCATGTAGTCTAGTCGACAAGTTGAAAATGGTACAAAATAGAGATACTGCTCTTAAAATTACGTGCGATAGCTCATTGGATCCGGAATGACGTCTAGAAAAATGTGCTAAAAGCGTGTATTAGCACAAAAAATTGCAAAAGTTATAAACAATTAAAGATGAAAAAAAAATGGCATTTCGTTTTTTGCCAATATTTCATAAGCTATTAATATTTAAGAAATTTCAAAAAAAGATTCTGAAAGAGGAGGAAATTTCCAATAAAAAACTCCTAACTCCCGGAACTCTATTTATTTATAATTTTAATTTAACGTTGAAAATAGGTCCGCGCGCGACATTTTTAGGTTGCGCGCGCGGCATCAAAAGCGAGTACGGCACATTAATTGTTAACTAACGAAATTTTCTCGAACTACCGTCTTAATTGTAAGTGAAAAAAAATGTTTAAATAATGGTCGCAAAAAATTTTCGCTTCGTAGAGCCTTTCTTACGTACATACTTAACAAGATCGTGCCATAAAAGTTAAAAAAATATTTATACTTTGTTTATAACAATTTTTTTACTTGAACAAAAACTTAAAAATCCAAGTAATGTTGTTAAAAAAAATTTTTTTTTTCTAAATCATCATATTATCGTTTTTTTTTTATTAATACAAGATATTAATTGATTTGCAAAAAAAATTTTTCCCGCCATTTGTTGATAAATTTTTTATAAACAAATTGATTAAATCAATATTTAAAAAAAATTTTTTTTTTCACAACTTTATTACATTATAAATATTATGATTTTTAAAAAAAAAATTTTTCCTTAATAACAATTTTTAATTGTTTATAATCGTTTTTTTTATATTTCTATTGTTTAAATAATTAGTTAAGAAATTATTTTTTTTCTAAAAATCATAATTGACAGTTACTGACGGTTACTACGTATTTGATCATCATTAATATTACTTTTATTATTATTTTTGTAATTCATGCAAATAAAATTCTGTTATTAATCAAAATCAAAAGTTTTTTTAACAATACAATTATATCCTAATATTGCTTGTATAAATTTTTGCTTGTGATAAATAAATAGATAGTAATCGACATTAATTTTTTATGAAATGAAAAAAAATTTAGAGAAAAATGCCAATAATTAATTAAAAAATGACATTATTTATAAATAAATAACTACAACGTTTATATATTTTATTACTTGACAAAATAGTCTTGAAGGTCTGTAACCGTATCTGCATTATTTAAAAAGTTAGGAGTCACGAAAGTTCGAAAAACATCGAAAAAAATATGTTTTTATAAACAAATGCGCGTAACAATAAATTAGTAAAAACTAAAATTTTTTTGAATAATTCATTTAAAAGATCGTTTAACTATTTATAAAATCGACTAGAATGTTTATTTTCGTATCTCTAATAGTTTAAAAGTTATTTAAGTTTTTTAGTAGACAAACGAAGCAGCCGCTGCAACTTTTGTAACACGTGTTTTTTAAAAGTACAATAAAAAATTGAAAAAAATTTTTTTTTATACTTTGTTATAAATAAATAAATAAATAAATATATATATATATATATATATATATATATATATATATATATATATATAACACACAACTTGTGGACACGATAACTCCTACAATTCCTAATGAATCTTTATGAAACTTGGTACACTTATTTTATAGACAAATAGCTTGAATGAGTTTAAAAATAAGCTGAATCCATGAAATAGTTTAGAAATGGCAGCTGTTTGAAATTTTCGAAAATTTTAAAAATCACATGTTTGGTGACTTTACTAGGGAATAACTTTTCATTGAGAAATGATAGGTCGTTTTTCTGCATTTCGTTTCAAAGCTGATGAAATTTTCTTTAACTTAACCTATAATAAATTTACTTTTCATCAATTACACCAAAAATTTAAGAAGGTGAACGTCATCTAAATCAGTTTCAGAGAAGCACACAACACAGCGCGTCTTGTGGACATGATAACTCGCACAATTCTTAATGAATCGTTATGAAATTTGGTAGACTTATTCTCTAGACAATTAGCTTAGATGAGTTTAAAAATGAGCTGAATCCATCAAGTAGTTTAGAAAAGGCAGTCATTTGAAATTTTCGAAAATCTAAAAAATCACTGTCTTTTAAAATTTGGCAGCCGATTTACTTTTCTCGTATACCTGAGGAATAATAATTATTTATAATATTCTTATTAAAATCATGGATTACATGAAATCTACTTTCCATTTTGGCGGGTGCCAAATGGCCTTTTTTTTTTAAAGAACGTTCGAATTTCTGGTTGACTCAATGTTTCGAAATCAGTAAAAAATTCACGCTTTTAATGCCTCAATTGATATCAAATCTATTGACTTGCTAAAAAATATCACCAACCAAACATTTCTTATGAATTGTTAGAATAAAACTATTTCTATTATTATGAGTTTTACTAGTATACCAATTCTGGTTTTTACAAGGCTGATTGTCTTCAGCGTCTCCACATATAGTTTTTCTCTCTATTATCATCATATGTTCCTCGCTTTTTTATATTATCAACACAATCTTTCACCTCATCCACTTTTATTATCAACATAATCCAATATATTATCCACTTTTTTATTATCAACATATTCCAATATCTTTCCATTTTTTATTATCAACATTTTTTTGCATTATCTTTCAATTATCAACATATTATTCTTGCACATATCTTATTATTCTCCATGCGGCTGTGGACCGACTTGTGCTTTCTGTACTGCATTTACCCTATTCCTCACCCCTTTCGGTCGGTTGTTGGAATAGTGGCGATGGGGAAACCACAGAGAAAACCCATGCCAGTACAGTTCGGCTACCGGAGCGACCCCCGACGGTTGGTGTTGGAACTATTCTAACTACCGTCGGGGCTCGAACCCTCGCCTCACGGCATGATGTGCGACCGAACTAACGGGATAATGACTTAGTCCTCTCGGCCATCATGCCGCATAAAACTATTTCTATATTTTCATCATGTATGTACTTAGTTAAATTTAAATATCTAAAAAACAGTAAAATGACTTTGCACAATATATTTTCAGGATTATACATGCCCAAACTGTGCCAGTGGTTTCATAGAAAGACTCGAGAATGCAGAAGATCATGATGCTAACATGGAAATGAATTCCGAAGACTTCAATGATATTGATTTCGATGTGAGTAAAAAATCTTAAGTAAGAAATAAGTTGAGAAACTATTTTCTCAAAATGCCAAGAAAACGTGAAAAATAAAAATTTAACTCTAGCTTGGTCATCATACCTAATAACTTTTATTTAGTAATGAGAGATTCATTGCAATGTTTTTTAAACTAAAGTATTATCGGAACATTCTCGTTTGATAGATAGAAATTATACGTATTCTCAATAACAGTAAAGCCGCGAAAAGAACGACTTACGACTCTAGTCAAGGAATAAGAAAAGTCGAGCGTGTACGTACTTTTTTTTTTTTTAAATGCCATTAGATAGAAAGAACAAGGCTACACTGGATAACATTCCAGATTATACTCAGTGACATTTGTAGTGAAATAAAATTTCGGACAGTAGCTAGTATAATCCAGATTTTGCTAAATGATCTGGATTACACTGATTGTAATCTCCCATTTTCCCCAGTAAAATCTCGGATTATGCCGCATAAGATTCGACTGGATACAATCCGAGATTGTAACCTGTAGAGTTTAGATTAAACTCAGTAGAATCTTGGATTATATCCAGTGATGTCTGCGCCATTTTTTTTCTAGCGCCTGCGCGTGAAGTGCTGTTTACAATTTGTGAATTATAGTCAATCATCAGTATATTGAACATTAAAAAATATAATCGGTGAATTAATTAGGGTGTGAACATGCACATTTCGTGCTATGTAGCAATACGTTTTATAGCCGTTGTAATTATTAAAATTATAAAGATGTAAAAATTGTGTCGTACAAGACCTATGTTTTTACGTTTAGACTTGTAACAATAAGATTTAACTTGTTCATGGTCATGTGATAATGCGCCTGCTAAGTGCGCAGGCGCTAAAAAAAAAATCATGGAGATATCACTGGGTATAATCCAAATTCCACAGGATACAATCTTGGATTATATCCAGTGGAATCTTACGCGACATAATCTAAGATTTTACTGGGGGAAATGGAAGATTACAATGAGCATAATCCAGATATCTCTCAATATAATCTGAATTATACTAGCTACTATCCGAAATTTTATTTCACTACAGATGTCACTGAGTATAATCCGGAATATTATCCAGTGTAATCTTGTTTTTTTTCGAGTAATAGGTTTACGTTTTTGAACAGACTTGAAAATATTATCTGTATACTTTCAACTCTTCAGAGTCAAGTTAAATTTTTTTAATTATTTGAGTGAATATTTGAGTTGTAATGAAAGAAAAAAAAAAAAAAAAATTAGTGTGGTGTTACGTTCACCAAATGATTAGAAAAGTCTATGATTAGTCTATTAAAGTCTATGATTAGCAAAAATTTTTTATAAACTGGTTGGCTATTGATTACTCCTGGTGACATCCGCTTTAAATTATTGCATGACTCATGATGCGACGCATCAGAGAGTGCTTTACGATCGAAAAATTTTTTTCGCGTCATTTCGGTAACTATTTTTATTATTATAACCTTGTTAGTTCACGGAATCAAGATGTTTTGCATACTATTGTCAAAATTATTTAATAGAGATTAACTCCATACTTTTTTAAAATTAATTTAGTACAATAGAAATGGAAAAAACATCAAAATAAGTCAAAAAAATTTATTGTCCGTCATGTATGAAACCCCGGAAACACTAACTTGCGAAAAAATGCATTAATTTAGTTAAAATTTTTTTTTTTAATTCTTTGAAAGAATTGTAGGCAACCGAATGCGAATGGCTAGATAATTCAGCGTCGTTTATTTACAATTAATAAAATAAAACAATAACCAGAAGGCTGTATATCTATATATATTGTGTATATTTATCCCACTAGAGGCACTTGCGCATTATCGTTCTATTTTAGCTGTTTTATATACTTCTTTTTCACATTCTTCATTTTATTAATAATTCATAATTTAATCAGCATTATGAGTCGTGCACTTTTGGATTTGCCAAACTTTTCTTTTCTTGCAATTATGTTTCCTTCACACTCTCAACATGTGATGTTTTCTTTTTACAAGCAAACAGGTTATTTGTGTCTTTGGTAAATAATTGTTATAAATGTAAAATTGAAAATAATTCTTTACAAGTTTTTTTGTAGTTATAAGCTCATATATAAAGCTGTTCTGAAGCTAAAATATTCAATTTAAAATTGTTAGAAGTATGCCAATTCATAAAAGCTTCACAACGTTGCGATTTCGTTTTTTTAGTGTTCGAAATAGTTGAATTTATCGTTTTTGTTAATGTTCAATTAATAGAAAGTTTTGCATTTCAAAAAATTTAATCTCACTCGTTAGATGCTTATGCGATGAACTATTTTTTTTTTTATCTAACTCACCGGTATTTGTGCATAAGGCATTCTTTTTCGATGAGAGAGCTCATACTGGTTAACCTTAAGTTGTAGTCATATCTCCATTATGTTAGATCTTTATTTTCTCAATTATGATATAAGGTCTTATGGAGTTATTCTGGTTATTATCCCTAATATTGACCTATTTTACTTGGCAGATTTAAAAAAAATCTCAAACATAAAATTTTCAAAAAAATATTTATTGGAAACAACTTATAAAATACTAAATTGATTCCTGAATCTGATTAGTTCTTAATCTAAGAAAAAATAGAAACGTTGACTGCTTATTCGAGGAGCATCAAAATTTGTCTTTTAAACGAGTGTGAAATTTTCCCCGTTGAAACCCTTGAAATTACAGCTGATTAATACAGAAATAAAATTTTCTTAATTATTTCCAGCAAATATACATGGATTTACCTGAAATGATTCCATCCTCGCAACTTCATGACTCTACCTCTGAAGCCAACACTCGTAGAGACAGAAGGCGACGGGACGTTCTTTTTAATAGGTATACGCAATTAATTTCATAAAATTAAATTCTACTTTTCTACAAGAAGTAGCTAAGCTAAAGTACACAGTAGTTGAACAGGTTTCAAAGTAAAATGTCTTTGACCCTACTTTCAATATATAAAGATGTAATTATTAGTTGAAATTAGTGGTTTTCATAAAAATATAAACAACTTTGAATTGATTGAAGCGCAAAAGCACGCGAATAATTGAAAGCTTATATTTTGGCAACGTTTTTAAGATAGACTATGAAAGGAGTAGTAGTTGAACAATCAATTATGACAAGTCGCAGTAGTTGGACACTCTGGAAGCAGTAGTGGAACTAATAAAGTATATGGCAATAGGCACAGCAAAAATTTTCAACGTCTTATTGAAATATCAAAAGAATTATAACATATTATTGATTAATATTAAAAGTAACACTGTGAATATTTAATATCTTTACTTAAGAATGAGAAACATTTGTATTTAATTTTTAATTACATTTTTTATGAATGAAAAAGTAAATTTTCAATTATCAATAAAAAAAACTCAAATCAAAATGTTCAATAATTTTTAACTATATTAATTTTTAGTTATAAAACTTATTTAATTTGCAGTAATTAATATAAATCACGATGCTGATCACTAGTCTATAAACCTATTAGAGGTTAGAGTGCTGTTAAAATTATATGGTCCCAGCTTGTTCAAGTTCTGGGTACTGCTTTAAAAACTTGGAGGTATAGTTGAACGCTAAAATTTAATATAAAAATTATAGTTTATGTCTTTGTAAATAATTTGTATTATTTACAAAAGACTATTTCATTGCGTGGTACAATTTTTTTTACTTAAAATAATATACCGTTTTTTTTACTGACTGTTCGGTTTACAATTTAATACCTTTTTCATAAAAAAAAACTAGCATGTATCGGCTATTCTCGACATGTCAACTTTTAAGTTAACAAAAATACCATTCTTTTGATTGATAATTGAAAAAACTTACAGAAATCAATTACTGTATGATTGAATAATTATAACATGCGCATATTATTTATAACAAATATACGGATTTTGTATAACATTTCAAAAAGTCTGTTCAAATACTGGTCCCATTTTTATAAGTGTTCAAGTACTGGGTACTTGACCTTATTGATTTTTTAAAAAAATTTTTTTTCAATCATTACATGAATTTGAAAAAGCAACAAAAAAGGACTTTTCGTAGTTTTTTGGAACATCAAGCGCCTAATCAAAAATATCGCAGAAACCACTGATGTCAAGTGTGCCTTTTACAATTCAATATATCCACAAAAATCTTACAAAGTTTCAATTTGATCCAGCCAACTGGTTTTTTGTCCCACTTACTTGAATTTTCAAAAAAATTAAAGGAGTAAGATTTTCGCTTCGAAAAGGTCACAATTTTTATTGAAATTAAAATAAATTTTATTCTTTATTTTCATTCAATTTTGCATCAGTAACTTGGTAAATTTGAAAAAAAAAAAAAAAAAATTTGAAAATTTTTTTCTTAAGCAATTTTTTTTTTTAATTGGCTAAAAATTAAAAAAATGTAGCAACTCATTTCCTTACCGATTTTCTTTTTCTGCACTTAAATTTTGCTAATCACAAATTTTTTTAGAATGCCTAGGTGGCATTTATCCGTGCCACAAGTCGCTCAGTTAGTGACTGTTGTGGAAGAAGGGCACAATTATCGACAAGTCGGGGATCGTCTGGAAATGTTCCGAAGATGATAATCGGTGAGAAAATAAGTAGCTACATTTTTTAAATTTTTAACCAAAAAAAAAAAATTGTTTTAAAAAAAGAAATTTTTTTTCATTAATACACAATTGACGGAAAATGAAAAATAAAATTTATTTTCATTTTAATAAAAATTGTGACCTTTTCGAAACGAAAATCTTACTCCGTAATTTTTTCGAAAATTCAATTGAGTGGAACAAAAACTAGTTGGCTGGATCAAATTGAAACTTTGTAGGGTTTTTGTGGGTATATTGAATTGTAAAAGGCACACTTAACATCAGTGGTTTCTGCGATATTTTTGATTAGGTGCTTGATGTTCTAAGAAACTACGAAAAGTCCTTTTTTGTTGCTTTTTCAAATTCATATGAGAAAAAAATTTTTTTTCAAAAAATCAATTGCTACTTCTAGTAGAGAATTTATTCAAGTTTTCGAAACCTACCTTAAATTTTCTGTATGATCATCATTCGTTGCTGAGGTATTAATAATCAAAGAAAAAATGATCTCTTTCCATTCAAACACCCATATCTCAGTGAGAAATGCTCGTATCGAGGTCTTTAAAAAAAAAAAAAGTTAAAGCTAATTAAACAAGTTATCCGGTCCATATAGACGTTGAGTCAAAAAAATTTTTTCCAAGTCTGTAGGCTAAAAAAAAAAAAAAAAACAAAAAAACTTCGAAAATTTTTTTTCTCGGTGGTTTTCTTAAGATTACTCGAAAAGAAATTTTTATAAAAATTTTTGGAACTCAGATCCGAAAACTAAATACTGAGAGCTACAATTTGCTATTTTTTATTTGCTGTATGAAGATTTTTCTACAACTTATTTTTTTTTTTCTTTTTTTAATTGATTATCATTTAAAGTCAGTTTTAACTGCTGTGGTCATATTGCCGACTTTAACTGTTGGGAGTCGTACGTTGGGGTCTTTTTAGGTTATGAAAATCTTAATCTACGTGGCAAGGGTCGAATATTAAGCAAGATGATTTCTAAGACCAGCTTGGGATTCGAAACCACGGCTGGCCGGTGATCCAGTTCGAGTGCTCTGTAGGCCATGCGCCTTAGACCACTCGGCTAACCTCACCGGTTTTCTACAATTTACGGCCTGTTGAAAATCCCTTAAAAATTTGGATTTTTTTCTTGCGCTCTTAATTTTTATTTATTTTGTTCTTTATTGCATAACTGCATTCAATAATTAGAGTATCTTAACATTTGGTTCTCTCAAATAAATTGTATCTTATAATGGGTTCATCGATTTTATAGATATGGGCATTCTCGTCATAGACGACGAACAATGACACATGAAAATCTACTTCAAGAATTTCTTTTGAATTTAACTGGAGTTAATATCCAACGCCCAATGAATGCAAGCAGGCAGGCCCCTGTGTAAGTATTCAATAAATTTAGTTTAAAACATCATTATCATTGCAATATTTGTGATTCTCAATTAGTAGTTAGTAACATAAGAGAGAATAGCATTCTTATAAAAAATTAACAAAATAAGTTAACTCACTATTGGCATACATGATACAGTACAGCAGACTTTTTTTACACTTTTTACAAAAGTACTTTTGACTAAAAAAAATGGTATTGCAGTTTTCAATAACCAAATGTACCAAAAAGTTTTTTTTTTTTTTTTTTTTTTTTTTGTCTTTTTACATGTCATCTAGCAATCAGATTAGAGAATGCATTTCTTTAATCAAAAAGTATTTATATAAAAATAAAAGCATCACTAATCTCAAGCTCATTTCGAAGATTGTGGTTAATTGACATGAGTTTCTATTATTTGGTGAAATAACTTAATTATATTTCTTATATATGTATCTATCACAAATAATTCAAAGTTTTTATACTGCTATAATGCTTTCTTAGTTTTCAAAAAGTTAGATAGCTTAACCGAAGCTTTTAATTATTTTTATTTATTTAAAATTTTTAAATATCTTGAAAAAATTTTTTTCTAAATTGATGTTTTTTTTTTATTTTAAAATTCTCATTGTGCCAATAGAAGTTAAAATTTGGTTAGTCCATGACTAAGATACCCATTACCTATTTATTAAATGTTTCAGATTTTTCCTGGGTAATCCTGGTGATTATGTATGGGGAAGAGATGGCTTAGATACCATTGTCACTGAGTTATTGAATCAATTAGACGGAAGTGGCCCTCCACCGTTATCAAGAAACCAAATTGAAGAAATCCCTACTACATCGATAGTTCAGTCTCATATTGGTAAGTAGGAAATAGCTTCAAACGAAAAAGTATGCTATAATAATAATTAAAGCGGTTCAAAAGTCATTAAGGAGATTCGAGCGTAACTTATGAGTCAAAATAATGTTAAAATTTTTTAACTTCCCGCTAAGAAAATTAAAAATTTTCAAAAATCGGGAAGTTATTGGTTTTACCCCGTTTTTGAAAATGGAGTTTTTAACGGATGTTGACGTTTTGAGATTCTACGAAACTTCCCCGAATGTTTCCGCGATGATGTGTGTGTGTGTGTGTGTGTGTGTGTGTGTGTGTGTGTGTGTGTGTGTGTGTGTGTGTGTGTGTGTGTGTGACTCGCTTATAACTTTTGAACGACTGAACCGATTGGAGCGAACTAAACAGCGTTCTAAAGAGTTCCCTCAAACTTAGATTTCCTGAGAATTTGAATCGATTCGGACTGATAGATTTTAAGAAATCTTGAAAAATCTCAAAAAAAAATCATTTTTGAAAGTGGTTTTTTTGGAATATCTTTTAAACGGCTTTATCGATCAATTTCAAAAACTAATCCGCCCTTAAGCTGGAAAAACCACGCCGATCCTCGCCAATCCGGTCAAAATCGGTTCATTCGTTCGAGAGATATCGTGAACGAAAGAAAATCGAAAAAAGTGTTTTTTTGACATAAGTTCGTCATTTCTTCTCGGATCGTTTTTGATGATGTAGAATAATTTTAGAGTTTAAAAAACCACGTCAATCGCCACCAAGCCGGTCAAAATCGGTTGATTCGTTCGTGAGTTATCTTTGACGAAAAAAATCGACAAAAAGTGTTTTTTTCGGATTACACCAAAATTTCCGGTCTAATCGATTTGTGTTTGAAAGTATATCATAGAACTTGAAAAACTGCGTCGAATGCCGCTAACTACGTGAAAATCGGTTCATTCATTCAAAAGTTATTGCGGTTTGAAAATTAAAAAAATAGTGATTTATTAAACTCCTATCAAACTTTTGAGCTCGGAGAGCTCAAAACTACACGAAAATAAAATTTTTGAGTTCGAAGAGCTCAAAAACATAATAAGTGCAATTTCGAGCGCTTAATTACGAAAGTAGCGGGAAGTTGCAGAGATGGCCTTCAGGGTCAACCGTTTTCCTAATTTTTTTTTCTTAGAATGGTAGTTTATTATGTCTACTATCATTATCAATACATAAATTAGTCAATAAACAACGTGAATTTTTACAAATTATTAATTTATACAGACGCGTCGACAAGTTCAATTGACCCCCGCTCGTGGCAATTGAACCACTGCTTAGGGTCAATTGAACCAATAATATTTAAAACTCAAATCCGAACTTTTAATAAATAATATATTAATTGTTACGTGCTAATATTACTGTTGCCCATTTTTAATACACAGATATTTTATTAAATGAATTAAAAATCAATTTAAAAATAATTTTCATTATAAATTCAGTTCATCAAATTGTTAGGTTATTCCCCTGAGTTTTTCACGTAGAGTCAAGATGCGCGCGCATGTCCCATGCTTCTCCGTATGGTTCAATCGTCCCCGAGACTGCTGGTTCACTTGACCCCATATAATTTTATAACAATTAATAGTAAAAAATGAAAAGTTTGGAAAATCCAAAAGTGCACGACTCATAATGCTCATTTAATTATGAAATATAAAAAAAAATTAAAAAAATAGCTATCCAATCATTTGTCAATAAATAACGAAAATAGCGAAAAAAAAAAAACACATGAGTCGTGCAAAATAAAAAGAAAAAAAAATTTTAAAATAACAGCTGTACTAGGAAAGTGATGCACAGGCGCCCCATGTGAAATAAAATGGAAATAATATCTATAGATATAGATATATCACCATCCATGTTAATTTTACATGAGTATATATAGATATACAGTCTTGTAGTTTTCAGTTTTTATTAATTGCAATTAAACAACACTGAATTAATTAATCATTCGCATTCAGTGACCTACAATCGTCGATTAGAATTTAAAAAAAAAAATTTAACTCAAATAATGGATTTTTTCACAAGTTACAGTGTTTCCGGGTTTCACACATGATGGACAGGAAAAATTTTTGACCTATTTTGGTGTTTTTTTCAAATTCTATTGCAGTAAATCAATTTTTAAAAAGTATGGAATTAATCTCCATTAAATTATCTCGACAATAGTATGCAAAATATCTTGATTCCGTGAACTAACAAGGCTATAATAATAAAAATAGCCGCCAAAATGAGGCGAAAAAAATTTTTCGATCGTAAAGCACTCTCTGATGCTTCACATCATGAGTCGTGCAATAAATAAACTATTATACCACTATAAACCAAGTTGAGGATTATAAAGTAAAAGTCTATACAACGACTACAATTCAAACTTTATCAAGTAATTCAAAAATTGAAATATTATTAATCAATTTGTTACCAGCCGAAAAAAAAGTTTTCATGCCTAAAAATAAAAAATCTCAATTTTTCAAAATTTAGTAATCGCAATGATTTCAAATTTTGATCGTATCCGAGTTTAACATATTAGAATCTAATTCTAAGAGCATGAAGCGTTTTTCCAATTTTTTCGATTTTTTAATTCGAATGATTCAATTGCTCCGTGGTTCAATTGACCCCCTTCTCCCCTACTTAATCTCAAAGTTTAAAGTAGAAAATTACTTTTCACATTAGATTCGCTCGAACTTTCTTAATGATGTTTGAACTTAGAATTACTCGAAAAAGCAACTAAACTTTTTCATTTTTTTTAGCTGACAAAACATGATTAAACTGCTTTTTTATATTTATAAAATTTATTTGTAGTCTATTTGCACACATTTATTAATGTTTCATAATTTAAAATATTTAAAATACTTCTGTCGTAAAGATTTAAAATTAGATATGGCAACAATGGTCTTTGATTGATATGTATGTGAACGTATACAACCCTAAAGTTAGGTGTATAGTAAAAATTTTGATGAATATTTCATCGGTTGAAATTAAAACATTTATCTCTGAAATTGTCTCATTATATTTTATATTTACTCAAAAATATAAGTTTCTACCATGGAGACGGAAAAAATGTTTTTTCATTTCTTGTGTTTTTAAAATTGGCGCCACATATCAACTGTCTGTGGCAGCGTTGCAACGGCGTCTATACTCTATGTCGCCTCGACTTACTAGCCACTAAAGTAATTTTTTCAACTTGATTTTTTTTTTGTTTTTGACGATGAAAATCACTTCCAAATATTTAATTTAAATTTACACTTACTCAATTTTCCTATAACAGTTTTTGAGAGCTCAAAGTTAGAAAATTGACAGCAAAAAAAAATTTATATTGCAAGAGGCATAGTGCTTCTGTCATAAGAGCTCGTGTTAAAGGATTTAAAGAACAAGGTTAATAATAATTTTTAAGAAGGGTTTTTAATAATTTTTTTCTCCATAACTATACGGTAAATCCTTAAATAATTTTAATAGAAGATGTATGGTATGGTCTTAAAGTTAAAATTTTCGATAACCATTAGAAACGCATGAACCTTCTTAAAGAGTCTAGCAAGATAAACACATTGAATCGGCCCCAACGATATTTTTTATCGGCACTTTAGAATCGATTGGGTACCAATATAGAAATTTCTAATTAATTAATACCATTGCTTTTCCGAATATTTACTAATGAAAGCGGTATCTAATGGAATCTAAATTATCAAAAAAATAGTTCGGGTAATTAGTGGCTTCCCTATATGTTGAATGGAAATAACAATTTAGCATTTTTAAAAAGCAATATTCATTCAGAACTAAATTTTAAACAACATATTTCTACTGTCATATAAAATTATAAATTCACGATTCATTTCCCTTGCATCATCATCAGAACAATGATAAGAGTATTAACATTTACTAACCAACATTTTTAGTGAAACTTATATCACTTTTGGAAATCAAACTCATTTAATTTTAATCATTAGTGATTATGATTTACATAACATATTGTCAATAACATTAATACAATTATTTTTTCTTTTAGATTGTAAGCTGCAATGCTCGATTTGTTGGGAGGATTTTATTTTGTCGGAGTTTGTTCGACAATTACCATGCAAACATCTATATCATGCACCGTGTATTGTTCCCTGGCTTGAATTGGTAGATATGGATAGTAATATTATCAAATTGTTTTATACTAAAATTCTTACAATAGTTATGAGATAATTTTCTTAACAGCATGGTACTTGTCCAATCTGTCGGCAAAACCTTGGTGATGAAAACACAATTGATGAAAATCAAGATGAAGTTGGACCAAGTTTAGCAGCTCTTTTTCGGTACTATTAAATAAAAAACTTTAGAGTATTCATTTATACGTAAAAAATCCCGTTATATTCAGTTTCACCCTCGCGTCGTGTGGATGTCAAAATCCTACACCTACGCGGCGGTCATAAAAAAAAAAGGTTGATCACTTTGGAATTCAAAACAATTGGCATAATAATTTTTTTTTTTTACACTTCAAGATATTTTTTAAGATTTAATATGATTTAAGAAATTGAAGCAAATTGCCTTTTGAAAACATTTTACTGTCCAATTACGGGAAACAATTTTTTTCTTTAATGATACAGAAACTTTCGATAACATATATTCACCATTGAATACAAACTCAGTTCGGACTATGATGTCCTTGAGTTATTTTCTTTTGTTTCGAAATAACAAAAATACTTCTTGTTTAAAGAAATTCAATCTCATAAATTGAAAGACATGTGTTCATATTTAGAAAAAAAAAATAATTTTGCATTATTCAAATATTTCAAACTTGCAAATTGAAATTTTTAAATCATAAAAAAAAAAATAATTTACCTAAATCGAGATATTTGTCTTTATTCGAGAAATATTCTTGAAATAAGAAAATTTTCACGTCAGTCGAAATAACCTTTTTTTTTCTATACATTACTCAGGATTTTTTAAACGCTATTTTCGTAATACTTGAATGATAATTCTGAAAAAAATAATTTTTTTTTTTTTACTAGAGCTGCGAATCAACTAAGTAGTCGAAGTTCTACTTCTTCAACAGCACCAAGTAATAATTCAACGAATGACTCTATGAATGAAATGTAAAATGAATAATTAGTGTGAATAGTAAAAATTTATCTAATTTGTACTCATGCTATAATCTCCAAAAAAATGTTTAAATATTTAATTTCAATATCAACTTAATCATTATTATTATTTCCATTGTCGACCGAGAATCCATCGACTATTTACACAATCTATTCATGTAATATGGCAGTGATAAATAAATTATTCTGATCTGCAGTTTTATTAATGACAATTTGCAACAATCAAACACGATACGAAATTAAAGTAAGAAAATAATTAAATTTTTTCGATAATAAATTTTTTGTTATACTCGCTCCAAAAGTTCAACTTTTTAGCGCTGGATGGCGTCCGTAAAAAGACTTTTCTAGAGACTCTACCATACCGTCTTTTTTTTACGGCCTAGGCTATGAAGTTTTACCCCCTCCTTTTTTTTACGAACTTTTCGAGTAGACCCAGACGAAATTGAGAGAGACTGTAAAAAACAAGTCACATTTAGTGTACCGACCAATGATTTTGAGTAAATTTTAAACAGTTATAACTATAGTTAAACATAGTTTAGTAATTACTGTTGAATAGCGCTAATTATTTTTCTGCTGGCAATTTATTATGAAGCGGACCTGATGTTAATAAAATAACAACTACGCCATAAATTAATATTAATGAAAAAATAACACCGGCATTTAAAAAAAAAATTGGAATGTTCTTTAGACCGGATCTACTGACCGACATGTATTTCGACCCGCTGAATCCGAATTTCAAGTCCGTTTGGTCCGGTCACCCTCCAGTTTTAAGTAAAATGCAAAAAACCTTAAAAAAAAGGCCAAAATTTGCAAAAAACTGCAGTCACAGCAATGAAAAAATTTTTGTGGACCCGGATCACGTATGATTTTTGTGTATTTCAAATAACTGAATCTAAATCTAAAAAAATTAAGCCGGTGAGCCGTCCAAATTTGAAAAAAAAAAAAAAAAAAAAAAAATTAAAAAAATGGCAATAAATCATGAAAAATTGAAGTTTTCGAATTATAAATTTTTTTGGACTCAAATTGAGTATGATTTTCATTTATTTTGTTTCGCTGAGTTTGAATCTGAAGTTTTCTTGTCCCGCTAACGTTTTAAAATTAAAAAAAATCTTAGAAAACCAAAAAAATCGAGAAAATTGCAATCATAAATATGAAAAAAAAAAAATCTATAAAACATGATTAAATACAAGTTAAAAATCTGAAAGCATGGAAAATCTATATTAATTATAATTAATATAAAATTAAGTTTTTTTGCACTTGTGAAACTTCATGAAATTTAAATATGTCATTATTTGCCTCCTATCCCTCAAAAGTTAAACTTATGGAGCGATAATAGCAGAAAATATTGTATGTCATAAGGCCGTGAAGTGGCGGTTTTCTGACAGCGACGATATTTCGATATGAGCTTAAGGTTTATAACACACAAACCTTAAGCTCATATCAAAATATCGTTGCTGTCAGAAAATCGCCGCTTCACGGCCTTATGACGCAAATATCTATTATTCACATAATTCTTATTCATTTAATTATTTAAATTATTTGCACGACTCTAAAGAGACAACATTTTACACAAAATAAAAATAAGAGACACTAATCTCTTATCCTCTAAATTTCGTTAACGTCCACGAATATATTATGTAACATATAGTCTTGTAAAAAACACTTTCATTAACGAAATTAATTTGAACCTGAAGTCTCTTACTAGATTTAATCTCATAATAAAATTGAGATGAAATGTATACAAAGCCAATTCATTTGTGACGGGATGGATTGAATAAATGGTAAACAGAAAAATATATGAAATTCTTACATTCAAGTGTGCGCACATTATTTCTAGTGATAAAAAAAATGAATTGAAAAAATGTTCTTAACCGTTGATTGAGCTATTGTTAGGATAAACGGATACAATTTCTTTTGAATTACAATTTTGATTTAAGCCTCCTAGAATTCCTTTTTTTACGTACATTTATCTAGAATAACTATTTTCCATTATCGTATGCTTTGTAAAATGTTATGTCCGGATAAAAATCTAAATATGACGATTAATAAATATTCTATGAAAATGCTTTACAATAAAACTCTGCAATAGGCGCGCAGTAGCCTATCGGATCCGGCCCTTGCTTTCCAAAATGCATTGGACCGGGTTCGAGTCCGGCGTACACCACTTAATATTTTAAATACTAGCGACCCGGCCACGCGTTGCTGTGGCTGAGTGATTTAGAAAACGTGCGTAACACTGAGAAAATTTGAATTAAAACGTACCGCCATCTATGATATATTTATGTCAGGCAGTACTACAGTTATCTGTAAGGCGCCATCTGTTTCAGACTTATGAAACTTACAATTAATAACAATAATCAACATAAGTAATCATTTTATTGTTAATTAATAAATATTGCGACCATGAATTGAAATGAAAACTATCCTATCTCTCAAGTTGGAACAAAACACACATTTAAAAGAAAAAATAACTAAAATCGGTTAAGTAGTTTAGGAGTCCATCGCGGACAAACATCGTGACAGGAGATATACATATACATATATATATATATATATATATATATATATATATATTAAGATTTAAGTGTATTATTTGGGAAGGGATTTGGGCTGAGCCCAATAAAATAATACGAGTTCCAATCTCAAAAGTTTACCCCCTACCGTAGTCGCTCATGACCTTAGTAGTTTATGCGACTTTAAACAAACAAATAAAAAAAAAAAAAACTCTGCAATCTTTCATAATCAATGAGAAACTACAATTATTAGTATCAACAACTGCTTCATTTGAAGAAGAGCTCAAAGCTTCAAAATGGATAATTTATCGAGCGTTTTGAACTCGTACATAGCGGTAAGTCCCAGGGATAGTCTGCAGGGTCATCTGTTTTCAAGATTTTTTTTCGAGATGTCACATTTCTAAAATGATAAACAATGTGTTTTTTCGGAACAGCTTTTACATTTCTGAAGGAAATGAGTTTTTTTTTGTCGGAGTTAAAAATTTTTCTATACCTAGTTTCGGAAAAATTTGGCATTTAACCCTTTCCTGGCTCGGAGTATCGGTGAGTCTAGCGGAGATAGAGCCAATTAAAGTCCGTTGTAAGGTTGTATGAGTGAAAGTTTAGTTATGGTAGTGTCGACAAGCACCCCCTTCTACCATTTTTCCGGCCTCCTCTTTAGAAAACAGACTATAGCTATCTCATTTTAATAATAAGACGAGCGATTCAAATTAAAAGTAGGGATTCAAGGTCGACCGGGAAAGGGTCAAATCAGCGACCTCATCACACTTGCTGAAAAATAATCGATCTGTTTACATGTCGCAGTATTTTTATAGAATTCTTGATTTTATGATATATCTACCCTGATTAGAAAAATAGATGTGGAAATATTACCTCAATGCAAAATGTTTATCTAAATATTGTTCAAAACAAATTTTTTTTATATTTTGAAATCGTTTGACATATTTTAAATCTTTTTTTTCTCATCAGAGTAGGCAATTCCAGAAACGTCCACGCTTAGTAAAAAATATTTAAATTACTTTATCTGTCTCGTGAAATGACCTTATACAGTTTAATCAACAAGAGCAAAAAGTACGATTAGGTCAATGGTCGTGCGTAAAATTATGAGCTCTTATTGACTAGGCTGTACGTAACAAGACTAATTTTTTTTTTTTACATTTTAAATAATATATTATTTAAATACAAAATATATATATTTTGTACGTAGGCCAGTCAAGTAAAAAATGTCTAAGATCACATGTGATTGTCGTCTGAAGCGAAGCTGATGCTTTCTTATTTACTGGCTAAGATCAGTATACTATTTTTTAGTTCGATAGAGGACAGAAAAATAAAATTTCTGAAAATACTACTGTAGCCTACCCTTAAGTCATTTAATAAAGCACGATCGTATTATCTTATTGCCGTAGCATAATCACAGTTACCACATGAATTACAATTCATATTTTATTAATATTCATTTAAGTTATAAATAAAAGTAACCAAATATTTATACATTAAAATAATTATAAATATATCGAGCAAATGAAATTTAAATGTTGATTGAGATCGATGAGATTCATTTCTTCTGTACGGTAATCGAGTTACAGATGGATCATCAAGACATTCGAACTCACAGCATCGTTCACCAACTCTAAATTTTCTGCATGTCTGAAAATATAAAAAAGACTTATTAAAAATCATCAACAGTTTTATTCAAACGATTCACTCTGGGTTGTATTAATCATTAATAGTCAATTGAAAATAATAAAATTCTGAAGTAGAATCCTTGGAAAATCGGCTTACAGTTGGAATCAGCTTACGTGTACAGATATATAGAAAATTAATTAATTTCTTATGTGTAAGTTTTGCAGAAAAATTTTATAAAATTGTCATTGACCCATGTGAAATAACTGAATAAAATTTTAACCCCGGCAAATTCAAATCACGACAAAGCGGGTAAGGGTGATTTACGGAATATAAATCCACGGTAAAAAACTGTAATTTGGTAAAATACCGAACTTCTCGGTAAAACAAGGTAAAACCAATAACTTCCCGATTTTCGAAAATCTTCGATTTGCCCTTAGAGGAAATGACATTCGGCCCGAGCTTGGCCGAGGCTTGACCCAATGCTCATTAACTCTGGGGCAAGCTTGAAATCTAAGCCTGGCCCAAGTCCGTCTACCCTAGCGGTTTCGACGACTCCGCGTAAGCTCGGAGTTTACGCGGAGTTATTATGGAATATATTCCCTCTTGGAGTTTAATCGGGGTAAAAGCGGAGCTTACGCGGAGTTTTAGAGGTGTATGCAAGGAGTATTGTGTGCAACTAAAACACGGAGTCACAAAAGTGTATGATTGGAGTTTTCGAAAAGTTTTTGACGAGTTTTTTTTGGAGTCGCTATGGAGTTTTCTTAGCGTTTTTGTCGGATATTTTCGAAGTTGCTATGAAATTTTTGTCAAGTTTTTTTCGATGTTTTGCGGAGTTATATAAGAGTTTCGCTGGCGTTTTTTCGGAGTTTTGGTAGTGTTATTGTGGAGTTAATCTTTGCCGCTTCCAAGCCGTTGGAAACGTGCCGGTTGCTAGGCATACGTTGTAAGCGTTCAGTAGTATATCTGGGTATTCCAGGGCTACAATCTTGATCACCGATGCCAGGATACCATCAGGACCAGGGTGTGTGTGCGCGCGCGCGCGCGCGTGTGTGTGTGTGTGTGTGTCTGTGTATATGGGTGTTATGTCGGACTCAACGTCCGACATTTTTATTTTATAACAAATAGAATTTAATTATTCATAAATAATTTTATGTTCTTACAACTAATTACATACATTTATTTTATTTTTAAAATTTTGTTATCTTCAAATTTATCAATAGTATTTTCAAAAGAAACTTATTTGAAAAATTTAGTTTTAGTTGGGCCTGACCATACTAAGGGATTTGAGCCTGAACAAATACCCTAATGGAATTTTAAACTTTGTCGAGATCCGAAATAGAAGTTTTCGATAACAAAATAAATGTATATATAAACAATAGTTTAAATAAAATAAAAGTAAATAATGATAAAAGAAAAAATAAAAAGGAATGTTATGATAATTCTAGTATCAACAGAAAAAAAAATATATGTTGATAATTTAAGGAACAAAATTTAATAACTATAATTTAAGTTTAAACAAAAAAAAATAAATAAATGTTTTCTTTTATTTTCGAATAAAATAACGACTTAAAAAGAAAAATTTAGATCTAAGAAACTAATGATAATTTGTAATCTATGCACAAATTAATTTTTATCTAACTAATTTAATATAAAAATTTGGTCACAGTAAATAATTTAATGTAAAATAGTACACATGTATGTCTTTGTCTATGCATAAATGCGCTTACGTATACACAAACACATAGATGTATAATAGAGCATAAGAGTAAAGGAGAAGCGATATTGTACTCTGACCCAAGTAGAGGGGACTCATGCAACATTATAGAAAAATCTAAGAGAGAGGGCAAGGGCTCAAGGAAATAGAAAAATAATTGGACATTATTTCTCCCATCTAGTAAAAATAAGTAACGCCCTAAAATTCGACACCTTTACGATTTTTCAACAAAAATATCTCTCGTTGTCCTGACGTCCTAGTGTTAACATCGAAAAAGTTTTTATAAGTTTCAATGAAACCACGCGTCAGATTAAAAAAAAACAATTGTTAGTAAAGTAAATTTCAATTATGTAAAGAAACGGTAAGTTTCTTTACATAAGTGTTCATTTAAGTAAGTTCTTAATTGAGATTTTTATGTTTGTTTTAATAATTCAAATCTTTGTATGATAATTTTATAATATATTTATTAAATTGAATTCATTTTCTTATATTATAAACATCAACCCCTTCCCATAAAGCTTCAGATCCTTATCTATTAGCCTAACGGCTAGGATAAAAATAATTAAATTTTAGTTGCGTTTTCGACGTAACAGGATGTATGTAAACTTTTCATAACTTTTAAACAGCCAGACCGATTTCATCGAGGTTGATGCTATTCGAGAAGGCTTGACTGAACTCAGATTTTGAATACAATTTGAATCGATTCGGACCGGTAAATTTAGGGGAATCTCAAAAATAGTAAAAAAAAAAATTACGAAAACGATTGATGAAAGGTCATCCCTGCAACTTCCCGCTACTGGCGTAGGAGAGGAAGGGGTCAATTGAAACAAAAAAAGTTTAACAATTTTTTACTATTTGAATTGAAACTAAATAATAATTTTTTGTTTCTTGGAAAAATAGTTTGTTATGTATATTATCATTATCAATACATAAATTAGTCAATAAACAACGTGAATTTTTACAAATTATTAATTTATCCAGACGCGTCGACAAGTTCAATTGACCCCCGCTCGTGGCAATTGAACCACTGTTTAGGGTCAATTGAACCAATAATATTTAAAACTCAAACCCGAACTTTTAATAAATAATATATTAATTGTTACGTGCTAATATTACTGTTGCCCATTTTTAATACACAGATATTATATTAAATAAATTAAGAATCAATTTAAAAATAATTTTCATCATAAATTTAGTTCATCAAATTGTTAGGTTATTCCCCTGAGTTTATTCACGTAGAGTCAAGATACGCGCGCATGTCCCATGCTTCTCCGTATGATTCAATCGTCCCCGAGACTGCTGGTTCATTTGACCCCATATGATTTTTTGACAATTAATAACAAATAATAAATCAATAAACTATTATATCACTACAAACGAAGTTGGAGATTATAAAGTACTAGCTGTTACCCGCCCGCTTCGCTGGGCATTTTATAGAATTGTATTTTTCGATTTAAACTTAAAATTTGATTAGAGTATTGTTTTGACTTTCACAAATTCCAAGATTCATCGAATAAGCATATACCTTTTATCTATGAAATTATTCCAGCTAATATTCATTGTAACTTGCAATGTGCAATCACTATAATGTTTGCGTGGCCTTTTTTTCAAAAATGAATAATAATTGACACGAAGAAAAAAATTTGAAATGAGAATTTGGTGTCTACAGGAGCTATAGCTTGGAAATTCAAAATTTTTGATGCTAACACCCACCTTCGCAAACCCCTGTGAGATGAGCTATCATAAAATTTTACCATGGACTTCTTCTACATCTCTTACAGAAGATTCCTACCAAATTTGGAGTCGATAGGAGCAATAGTTTAAAAACGGGAGTTTTTCATTGTTAACGCCCCCGCGAACCCCTTTGGGAGTGGAATTTCTTAAAATCCGTTCTTAGCTGACCTCTACCGGGCAAAAGTGTAATTCCTACCAAATTTCAAGTTTCTAGGTCGGATGGTTCTTGAGATATCGTGATGAGTCAATCTATCTATAGAACAGCTCCTATATATGAAGCATTCCATGCCAAATCACTGAGTTTTTTTTTCCTTTCAATTTGGCTAAAAATTTGGTATCATTTTCTATCCTACCAATAACATTTTTTTGAATTTTTTTAGATTTTCTTACCCAACCCAAAAAAAGTTACGAATTTAAAAAAAAACGCTCTTTTTTTTTCAAATTGCTATAACTTTGACACAAATTGACCTTTGGGCACTTTTTTTTGTTTATTCTTGTTTTTAAATGTAGTTTTAAAAAAAAAATTCAAAAAAATTTTCTGAAGTAAAAAACAATAAAATATTTTAGTTTTTTCAAGAAAACCGTCATTTTTTTGACGTTCGACACTTTGGATTTTCAATTTTTTTGTCTCTAAGAAAACTTCAACTAAAACCGTATTCAACCCCACTATTCCCATTTTGTGGCCACTTATTCTTCTAATTTTTTTTTTTCGATTGAAAAAAAAAGTTTTTTCAAATTATGCTTATTTTTGTAAACTTTGCACTAAAACGATTTTGGTTGGCTTTTATAACCTCAAAAGTAAAAAAAAATTGAACTAAAAAAAACATAAACTTGTAACAGGGTAAAATTACCCTAAATCGATAAGTCACCGGATATCGATAATTATTCGACATAGCACTGGCGCGTCTCGATCTTCGGGCCTAAAGGGAGAATAGGAGGGGGGTAGTTTTGGGTTAAAATAGATGAGCCGTGCAGTGAAAAAAGGAGAAGTAGTGTGACCGCCAGACTGAGTGCCACGGAAATCAAAAAGGACCGTTCCCGAGAGTAGTGACGAGACGAAGGAAGCCAACTACAACTAGGACTTCATCCTCAACGAGTGAGTTAGATCATCGTTTTGTTTATCAAGGTATCAATTATTACTCTGTGGGAAAGAAGTGGGCCGCGGTTTACCGAATACCCAGTTACTTCTCCTATTTAATTATTATGGATCGTTTAATCGACGATTATTAATAATTAATAGTTGAACATTTGCTAGTTTTGGATTTAGTGATTTTCATGAGGGCTTATACCCGAGAGTCACTCAATCGACCTTGCGGGAAAAATTTAACAACTAAAAAAATTATCAATTAATTATTAACATCCGAAAAATTCGTTGAATTTATTGTTATAATTTTTATAATAATTAACTTAAGAAAAATTGAGTAATTTTGTCACGTGGAAAATAATCGACAACTTTTATTCGTGGAATTTTGGTCGAGCGTCAGTACATTTTTGTGTCGCAGTAAATTCCAATACCCAAGGTCAAGTAAAACTTAGCTAGCGAATGTTCTAACAAATAAAATTTGAATATTTCGACTTGTGTCGATTATTTTTATAATTGATAAAACTAGTAGAAAATTATTGATAATATTTTATTAAGAATTAATTATTGAAAATAATATATATTGGAAAATTATCGAAAATATTTTATATTGTAAAAGTATTTTATTTATTAATGAGAAATTTAGTAATTTTGGGGTTAAGTCCGTGAAGTAATTAAATTAAAATTTACTGAAAATTAATAATTAATAACGTGGACATTAAGTCCAAAGAATCTAGTTAATTGAGTCAAAATTGTCACAGTAAAAATTTAGTCAGAATTAGTTAATTAAACTTGTGTTAATAATTTTGAACGTGATTGAGAATTTTATATAGTGATTATTTTAATTACCAAAAGTTAATTCAGGGTATTAAAACCTTTTGTTCTAAATAAGTATTGTTATATTCTTAAGACCATGACAATAGGTTACTTAGGAATTTTAATCTATCTAATATCTTAATACAGAGTTAAAATTACAATAGGAATTTTGAAACTGAATGTTCGTTAAGACTTTTGGAATTTGATTGTTAATTTGGAATTATCGTTTTATTAATTTCTAATGATTGAATGTTTTAATGGCTCAAATTTTAAGTTATAAACAAAAGTAAATTATTCTTAAATATTAAATTATATATAGAGTCAAATCAGTAGTGTTAGTGTGAGACAAGTGTGGGTCATGTGTGAGTTGCAGAGTATCTAGGTCTACGTTTGGTCACTAGGCTGTTACTGCTGTAGCTGAAGCGGGTTATGTGAGTGTGCTGCAGAACATCTAGGTCTACGTTTGGTCACTGGGCTGTTGTTCTGTAGTAAAGTGTGAATAAGCTACAGGAGTATCTAGGTCTACGTTTGGTCACTGGGCTGTTACTCCTGTGAGCCGAGTCAACGATCCCGGTATATTATTGGTCTCTGTGCGGGTGATTATAGGTTTAGTAAACGGGTAGACGCCGAAAGGGGCCCGTCACGTGTAGACGCCGAAAGGGGCACGTGTTAGAAATCGACGGGTAGACGCCGAAAGGGGCTCGTCGAGAATAAGGATATTGTTAAGTGGGGTTAGTGTGTGAGTGAATGAATTTTGTTAACTTGTTTTAAGTCAAACACTGTTAAGTTTTCTTTTTATTGTTAATAAATTTTGATCGATCTTGTTTATTAATTGATTATTATTCAGCAGCACCTTCCTCCACTCTCTCTACCCTAAGATAAGATTTCTCAGCTCTGGACCGGTTCCAGGAACCGTGATTAAAAATCCTGGTGGCGCCCTAATAATTATATTGTTTGTTAGTTTTGTTGTTAATTTATAAAATTGATTAGGGGCCAACCTGAGTAGGTAAAACTGTTACAAACTGTATTAATAAGAGTAAAATTATTTTATTCAAGTATAGTGTTTTATAATTTATACAATCTCAATATTCTAATTATTTGCGTTGATTCAGCGATTGTTTTCTCGGTTTCTTGATCACACAGTGTTGTTTGGACTTTTGTGATGAAGAAAAGGACTTTACCTCCATAACAGAATTCAATAACGGTGTGATTTGATGAATTTATTGTGTTGTAAGTATCGGTTTAGCACTTTTGAAACGTTCTTGCAATTGTTCTTTCATTGAATTATACTCTTCAATTTTCGAGAACTTAATATTTACATTTGGTAAGTTAATTAAGCACCACTCAAATAATTGTGTCGGTGTTAATATCTGTAGATGAGGTGGCAACTGTAGACTAGCACGTGCGGCCATTCGTTTTAAGGTTTCACTTATCCCATCACATGGTCCTATGCCGTGTGCCGTAGCGAAGAAATTCCACTCGACTGTTATTGCAAAATCTTCCTTATAATGAGATAAATTAACAAAATGTTTAAAATTCTTATATTGTTGAGGCGCGCCGTTTCAGAAAAAAAAAAGTGTGTGTGTGTCAGCTACGACGCACGATTGGAGTTTACTCCTTACGAACGATAATTATGATATATATCGAATAGAAAAAAAGGGTAAATGAACGCATCTGCTAAAATGATAAGAGTAACAAACATATATCTGTAATTATTCGAATTATTTATATTACTCCAACAAAGCGTATTACATAAAGTATGTTACAAAACAATAAAAATAATAATAATAATAATAATAATAATAATAATAATAGTAATAATAATAATAATAATAATAATAATAAAAAATAATAAGCGATGCTTGCTACGTGGCCTCCAAGCGGCGCATCGCGGGAAACGCAGACCATAACATCAGATCTGTAGGCGAACGACGTAGCCCGTGCAGTGGGCCAACTACCCACTGCATGGAAATAACTGAGTTAACATAAGATACCAACTCAGAAGTGCTCCCCACAACCGGTCCTTCCTTTCGGATGAGAACCATTCATCAGGTGGGAGGAGCACGCTGGACTCGATGTATGATGATGACCCTGGCGCCTTAAGGACTTACTTTAAGTGGACGGAGGAACTGAGAGTCGATCTCTTGGTGTGCTACCAACGTAGCGAGCCGGGGGTGAGCGGTTATATGGCCCGGATGCACACTCTTTGGAGTGATATGCATCCGGGGCTATCGCATTTTACGCCTAAACACTTGCTTAACTATGCCGCTCATCTTCGGCGTAACAGAAGCTCGCTTGTGCCGGATAGAAGGCAGTCTAATAGACTTTCTTTTCCGGCGCAATGCTGATGAAGCGAGCCCTGCATCAGTATGGATGAAGTTCGTTCAGCTCTAAATGGCAGCAAAAATTGGGCTGCCCCGGGACCACATGGCAACCGATTCCAGACTGGCTCGTGGAAGGGCGAACCGTACTGATACCTAAAAAAGGTGACTTGTCTGACCCAAAAAATTACAGGCCTATGACCTGCTTGAATGCGGTTTATAAAATTTTTACAAAAATTTTAAATAACCGTATCTTGCAGCAGATAGAGCCTGTATGGCAACAGATATATGAACAACGTGGCAGTAAAAGAGGCCTGTCAGGTTGCAAGGAGAACCTGATAGTGGATCGATGCGTCTTACAAGATGCGATCTACTATCAACGCAACCTGTCAATGGCTTGGATTGACTATCGCAAGGCATTTGACTCAACTCCTCATGAGTTGATTTTATATCTACTCAAATGCCTGGGAGTCAATCCGGAAATAGTGGAATGCATTCGGCGTACAATGCAGCTCTGGCGAACGCGTTTTCACATTGGAAGTGGAAACGCATTGCACGTAACCGGAGTTGTAGAGTATAAACGGGGGGTCTTCCAAGGTGATTCCTTGAGCCCTCTGCTGTTTTGCGTGTCACTGCTGCCTATATCTGTTGCTCTCCGTAAAACTCATGGGTACTCTGTGGGGCCTCCGGGTGATCGAAACTATTCGATTACCCATCTGCTTTACATGGATGATCTGAAGCTATATAGTGCTGATAAAGATCATCTACAAGCGGCCCTCAACATCGTAGCAGAGTACACACGAGATGTCGGAATGTCTTTTGGGTTGGACAAGTGTGCGGTCGTACATCTGGCGAGGGGTAAGTGCTCTGATACTGGTGATGATGTCGAGTTAGTAGATGGGAGTGTCTTAAGACAATTAGACGCCGGGGAGTTGTATAGATATCTAGGAATGGAAGAGCACCGCATGCATGCGGTCTCTGAAGTCCGACAACTCTCCAGAGCGAGTATGTTAGGAGACTCCGGAAAATTTGGTCCTCCGAACTTTCCGGCAAAAACAAAGTCTCAGCTACTAATATGCTCGCTGTCCCAGTCTTACTATACTCTTTCGGTGTCCTGAAATGGGCCCGAAAGGATTTACGAGATCTCGACATCAAAACCCGTAAGATCATAATATGAATCGGAGCATGCACCCCAATTCATCAGTCGCCAGATTATACCTCTCCGGTCCATCGGTGGGAGAGGTTTGCAGAGTTTGGAGCGGCTTCACGACCGTTTGGTCCTGGGTTTAACACACGAAGTTGTCAATTTCACTGCAGACGAGGATGACTTTCTTATGCAAATTGTACATAAACATGAAAATGCGCATAAGGGGTCATTCTTGTATAAGGCAGCAATATATGCGGCAAGAACCCTTGGTCTTGGAGAAATAAACGCTCTTATGGAACTCCGAAAGGAGGAATTTAAGAGCGTCATCAGGAACGCCGAGGAAAAACTACTCCTTGGCGAACTGATGGACAAGTCCATGCACAGCGTGTTCTTTAAACACGTGCGTGATCATGGCTTGTCCACCCAGCTGACGTTTTCCTTCTTAAAGTCAGCTGGCCTGATGTCCGAGACTGAAGGGTTCATATTTGCCTGCCAAGATGGTGTCATTAACACTCTTGAGTACCGTAGCAAGGTGCTCCAGGTGCAGCTTCCGGACACTTCCTGTAGGAGGTGTAGACAACATCCGGAGACGCTTATGCACCTTTTGTCGGCATGTCCTGTGCTGGCGAGAGGTGCATATATCCAGCGTCACAATGCTGCCCTGAGAGTACTGTACTACTATCTTCGTCATTGCTACGGTATTGACGTGACACCAGTGCTGCCTTATTTGCCAGGAGATATTCCCCAGGTTGTTGAGAATGACAGTTGCAAAATTTATTGGAACATGCCATTTGCAACAACCCGGCGGATAGATCACAACAAACCTGATATTGTGCTCTTCGACAAGGCTTACTCGTGACATTTATGTTTATTGAGTTCTCGGCCCCGGCTGAACACAACATCTCAGCCAAAGAAGAGCACAAAAGACAAATATATCAGGATCTCCTGTTTGAAATTGGCAAACTTTTGTGACCCAGATATCGGAAAAAGGGTCTAGAGTAGGGAAGAGGGACTGAGTCAGAGAGAGAGGGCCGAAGGCTATTACAGGACAGCCGAGGAGTAGGGCACGTGAGAAGGGACGAGGAGGGAGGCGACGGCAGCTACCTACTCTTCATCATTTATGTTCGCCTGATACTTCGACGGGCGTATTCTCCCTTGAATTTATTGTTTAACATTGTAAATAATCCGTTTTTCTTTATTTAAGTTGTTGTTTTATGAGTGCAGTATTATTATTCTATTATTAATAATGATAATTTATGTTATTGAGAGTATTATTCACTAAAACTTGTGAAAATATTATTATTTAATTTAGATTTGATCATAAAGATCGAAAAATTATTCTTTTGTTTAGTTAATATCGTTTGTTTAAAAACCATTATTGTTTAATTATTTTAGTTACTAATGTGGAATATCTAGACGGGATAATAATTAATTAGTTATAAAAGTATTATTTTGTCTATGACAATTATAAACTGTAATTATTTTTTTTGTTAAAATTTATTCAAAGAAAATTAATTTATTTTGGAAACGAATTATTGTAAATTTCCAATCTATAAAAGAAATTATTCTAAGTCCGAAGCCGAGTTAATATGAGAAAGTGACGAATGGATGTAAAATGAAAGAAATGACAATTATTATTTAAAAGAAAAATATGTACAAAAGAAATTATTCTAAGTCCCGAGCAAATTTTAGTATGGGAATGTATTCTGTCGAATTTGTGTGTAATCTGTTGAAACCGATCGAATATATTTGATATTTAAACTCGGAATTTACGGACAGAATGGAAAGAGAATGAAGGAATACCAATTAAATTGATAGTTTGCAAACACGGTATAGATGGCAAAAACGATCATTCTGGTTCGTTACAAGTGAGTTTTTGGGAAAATGATAAAGCCCAAAAATTTTGCACGGAAAAGCAAGTCTTGTGACAGAGTGTTATTGTGGGAATACTCTTCTATCAATAACAGCTGGAGGGACATTACCTTGGTTCGTCTAGAACACTGGTAAGTACCTTTTGAACTCTCAACAAGACTTGACTTCCCTGGATTTTTTACCCTCTGTCAAAAATCCGGTAGGTAATCACAAGCCGTGTAGGTGGGAGCGGAGAGGATACTCTCCATCCGCTCTCAGGGTAAAGATTTAGGCCCAGGGTGACGGCTAGTCTCCTGGGGAAGAGGGTAACCAATTTTTGGAGTTTAGTTCGCGATTTTGACGCTCACGGGAGCGAGAGTGTATGAGAGGCTGTCGTGTATAAACCAGTTTTGATCGGGCCTTGATACGCGTGCGTGACCGACTTTTATGAAGTACTCTTTTTGTATTATTGTTTAGATCTAGTTATATTTTGAGGTTTAATATAACCTAGAATTATGCCACGAGAGTTTTGTTTATTTGTAATTTCTTATTAACCTATTTAATTGATTTTGTTTAAATAAATGATTTATTTATCTCTAACATAACCTGTCTGACATTTTGAATTAATCATTAGACGTAATTATTTATAGTTTATAGGTAACTGAGTCGTGTTGATTTTATTTCGATTTGAATATTGTGGTTTGAACCCCTTTTTACCCTGGACTCCGGTGAGTAACAAATTCGAGCAAGGGGGGGCGTTTTGAGTCGCAATATCGTCCAACGTTTATTTCAAAAAAAAAGGAGAAACACCCAAAATTTACCCGTTACACTTTACCCAGGTTACCGTGTCAAGCTTGTCGTCCTGATTGTTGGCGTCCATGGAGGGATGAAACAGTCTTTTGTATCCTCACTTGCCAAAGTTCCAGCTTGTTCATCAAAAGCTGAGTTCTTGGCAGTTAGGATGCAGAAGGTTGTTATACTAGGCTCCCTCCGTCTACTTAGGGAAATGACTTTGGCCTGCTGTGATCACTAACCACCTTGTTGTGCGGAGTGGTCCAGCAGTAACGGATGGAGCTCAGGCTGGGCCCTCGGAGAATCGGACTCCGGGGATAACCCCCCTGAGCATTTAATAACAAAATAATAATAATAATAATAATAATAATAATAATAATAATAATAATAATAACAATAATAATATTAAAAAAAATAAATGACAGATAAATGACAAATAAATAAAATACATCGTAAAGCTCTTCTCATATGCTTCAATTTTCACTACTTGGAAGTGATAATAGCCTCAATATTACTCCTCTTATTTTAAATTTATTTTCTCGATAGTTAACATATTCAACTTTTGGTTATATAATTTTTTTTTGGTTTTTTGAGAATTTCCTTAAATTTTTGGATTGGTGTTCTGAAAAATAAGACTAAAAATTTAAGGAGAAAACTGAATTTAGGCGAAAATGAATATTTTAGGCGAATTCAGTTGTTAGACCAAGTTGAAGTAGTAAAAACATCAATTTTTATGATTTTCGAAATTTCAAAATCATGTCATTTCCCAATTACTCGTCCGATTAAGCTTATCTTCGAACTTAAGCTTGATTTTGATTGATAAATGAAGCATGTTGAGTTTGAGAAGAATCGATTATAAATTGAAAACGTTATCGTGCTGACAAGCCGCGTTATATCGTATAAATATATATATATATATATATATATATATATATATATATATATATATATATATATTATAACGAGAATTTTTAAAGTCGATCCAGGTGTTCGATCGTTACAGTGTTCTACGCTTTCAGACCTTGGTGAGCATCGCCAATTTATAATCGGATTTTTCTTGGGGGTTTACGGGAACATACTTCTTACTAAAATTCTAAATTATACTTCGGTATCTTCTCGATTTTTGGTTTCTGGTCTCAATAAAAATAGGGCGCCAGGTAATTTTTAATCACTGGAATTACCAAACCAGTGAAAACGTAATCAGATAATTTTTATTCGCTAGGAATTATCAAACTAGCCCAAACTCATAAACGAAATTAGATAATTTTTGATCGCTAGAAACTATCAAACTAGCCAATAAACGTAAACGTAATCGGAAACCCAAAACTTAACAAAATATAGACCAAATAACCAACAACCAGAAAGACAACGGGATACCTCGGGGTTGCTCAGTGTGCTGGTTCGTGGAGAGAGGGTGTGATTCGAGTAGAGAGTGGATCCAAGATTGCAATGATTTTATTCGCAACACCAAAATTTTATGCTCAACAAAATCCTCATTTATTTAACCAAAACTTTATCTTAAATAACAAACTTGAACATAACTGCGACAACATTATCGGAACGATATAACTAACAATAGGAAACGCTATAGTCATGTTACAGGCTCTTTCTCTTATAAAATTAAACAAATAATCTCAAATAAATAAATGAATCTAAACAACGTGAACAATATTCTCAAATAAATCTGTCAACGTACTCTAGATTATTTACAACGTAAAAGTATTCTGTAGAATCGGCTATCTAATATCTTATGACCAAGAACTCGATTGTTAACGCTCAAATTACAATAAATATAGCGATCTCATACCTTATAAAAACAATGTCGATGCTGAGTAACCTTTTATTTTATTTTTAACAACTTTATAACTCTGTATTTTTATCTGGAGCCAAAAATAAAATGCAAAAGACTGAAACCTTAACCTGGAACTGAAAACTCTACGCACGTCCGATCACCTCAAGTGACCAGCGGCAACTCCCAAACACGACTGTACTCTACGAAGTCCAAAACTCGACTGTTAAACGCTACTCACTCACAACTAAAATCTCTATAATCAATTAATTCCTAAATATTTTAAATCTTTAATCAAACAATTGGGGCTCTGAGTACGGATATTCCTTTGGTGGATGCTCTCCAGGAACTGACTACGGCTGGGATCGAAACTCAAAAACTCAAAACGTAAACGTAACATTAAACAAAAGTGGATAATTTTTTATTCGCTAGAAATTATCAAAACTAGGTAAAACGTAAACTTAATCGAAAACAAATTGATCCCCTATGTTTTCGCCATATTTCTGTACGTCGGAGCGCTGGCATCTCAACCAGACTTAGGCATTCCACCTGGAAGTCTCAAAGGGTTAGACTGGTGTCTAACGTCAAACGAAACCGAGTGACATAGTCCCGCTCCACGGTAACGCTGACTTACCCACGTCCTCTGCAACCTCAAAACCCAAAACTAAAAATTCAGAACTCGAAACTCAAAACTCAAAATCCGAAACAAAACTCAAAACTCCAAATTCGAAACCCAAAACTCAAAACAACTCAAAAATAACTCAATAAAACCCTTAAATGACTTGATCTTGATATTTTTCACTTGACTCTAAAACTGACTCTACTCTTAAAAATTCTAAAATCTCATCTGTAACATTAATTCTCTAAATTCACTCTAAAACTATAAACTTCGTTACTCGGCATCAACACTCACTTAATTCACAAAACAATTTTCTTTAATCTTTAAAATTATATTTTCTATGGTATTTGGGCTTGAAATATCAGCTTAAAACTACAAAAATTCGTTGGCGCTAGTGACGTTCATTTTAAATAGACCCCGGTCGTGAAAATAACGTCACAATATATATAATATATCCGGAAAGCTATCATTTCAATACATATTAGCTATTTCAGTTATTAATGATTTAGCTATTCTTTCTTAAAAAAAGTATGATTATGAATTCCTACTGTCCCAACAATCAATCGATGAAAATCCATGTATTTGCCTAACATAGTGTAGAATAATACTGTTGAATAATAATTGTATAGAATATTAATATTTAGTAACTTTCTACTTTTATTCTAATCATTCCTCTGAATTTAGTTTACAACCGAATTTATTATTACAATTTATTCATTTTAACAGTTGTTTTAGCAACGGTAACCATTGCAACTGTGACCATGGCAACTGTGACCATGGCAACGGTAACCATAGCAACGGTAACCATGGCAACGGTATCCATATCAACGGTACCCATGGCAACGGTTGATTAGCGTGGGTAGTTGCGGGAGAGGGTAAGATGGGGTTGAGTTCTATAAGTGATAGGTGCCACTGATGGTTTCTTAGATTGTAGAATCAAAATGATATCCCCCCCCCCCAAAAAAAAGAGAGAGAGATAAGGAAGCGGGAAGAAGGCACGGGAAATAGGGCACGGGAGGGGAAGAATGAGAAGGAGGGGAGGGAGTAGCATACGTGATGGTAGACGAAAAATTCATTATAGCTAGGAATTGCGTAAAATCCGTTCTTAATGAGCGTCTACATCACGAATGGAGTAAGTATGCTAAATTTCAAGTCAATCGGGCGAATAGTTTCGGAGATCTCGTGATGAGTGAGTGAGTGGTATTTCGCTTATATATATATATATATATATATATATATATATATATATATATATATATACAGACATATATAAAGTTTTGAACTGTATGTTTTTCTGAACCAACTCAATGAACTGAGTCAGAAAATAGTAAAATTTTTCGAAAGTTCCACCATAAGGACAAATGCAATAGTTAGATTTCTATGAAATCTACTAATAATGTTTGGAATTTTCATATTAAACTCTAGACGAATATATTTAAATGCATCAATTTTGATTTGATAAAAAATTTGGAAATCGGTTGACCCTCCAGGCCAGTTTTTTTTAATTCTATGATATACTTTTGAATACTAATTGATCAACTCCAAAATTTTAGAAAAAACTGAAAAATTCACTTTTTTTGTATTTTTCGACAATGATAACTCGAACGAATCAACCGATTTTGACGGGCCTAGTAGCAATCGACGTGGCTTCTCAATTTCAAGAGCGGATTAGCTTTTGGGATTGATCGGTAAACCTGTTTCGAAAATATTCCAAAAAAACGATTTATCGGAAATTTTATTTTTGAGATTTCTTAAAATCTAGCAGACCGAATCGATTTGAATTTCTATGAAATTTTATGTCAATAATACTCTTTTAGTCTAGTCGAGAAGTGAGTTTTCTGCAAAAAATCGATCCGAGCCTCTTAAGAATATGGCGATTGGTGCATTGGAATCAGAATTGAATTCTGAGAAAGAGGTATTTTTTAATTTATCCGCCATTAAAAAATCTCATTTGTTATAAACAAAAAACGAGTAGAAAAAAAGGTAGTCTCCATTTTGTAATTATAACTTAAAAAATATTTAAGATATTTGAAATTTGAAAAAAGGTCTTAAAAGAGAAGAAAATTTCAGTGAAATAAGTCTTGACTTCCAGAATTATAGCTCCATTATTTATAATTTTAATTTAACGTTGAAAATTAGGCTCCGTGCGGCTGTTTTAGTGCCTAAGTGTTGCCGCTAAGCAAATTATGCAACACAAGATAATTTTTTAATAGCATTCAATATTAATTTAAAAATCTGAATAAATTATTGTGTCATCTAAACACTTAATGAAATATAGCCCCGCCGAATTTTTAGCTTGATTTTTGTTTAGGTTATTTAATTGTTAATTAACTAATTTTTCGTAGACTTGAGTTTTCATAAAATCTCTTATAAAAGTTTAAACAATGTGTCTATAAATTTTTTTTTCTTTTGGAAGCTCTTATCACTTAAATAATGAACATGACCGCGTAGTAAAAGTTTGTATAAGTTTTTTCGTTTGTCTATAATGATTTTTCAAAGTTATCAAAAATATAAATATCCGGCTAATGTTATAAAAAAAATTTTTTTTCCTAAAAAATTTGGAGTACTCTAAAATATTTTTTGTATCTTTTTAATTCCATTTGTTTATCAGTTTTTGTTATTTATTCTAATTATTGTACAGTTGAAGTTGCATTTTCTGATTTTGATTGTCCTTATTTTCTTAATTAACGCCAATAATTTATGTTGTTGTTGCTGTTTTCTTTCTATTTTGGAATTTTCAATTTATTACTTAACGTTTGTCAAAGTAAAAACTTAAAATTTTTGCCATTTATGCCGCCTGGAAGGCATTTACGGAATTAAATGAACTTTATACAATTTTTTAATCAGACTCACGTAAAAAAGAATGAAAATACTTACCTGTGTTTGGCGAGTACAGATTTCTTGACTAAAAATATCTATATGTAATAATCTGTTGTGTGTGTAAGTTCAAATATGACAATAAAATCCAGAAAATTTACCCTTAACCGTGTAATAATTAGAACAAATAAAAAAAAACTGATGAACAAATGGAAGTAAAAATATAAAAAAATTACTTTTGAGTAGTCCAATGATTGCTCTATAAAATTGTCTTGAATCATAAAAGCCGTAACTTCAATAGTGTAAAAGATATAATGATAAAAAAATTAGGATGACGGTTGACCCTAAAGACCATCCCTGAAACTTTCCGCTTATTTTGTAAAGCGCTCAAAATTACACACTACGTTTTTGAGCTCGTCGAGCTCAAAACTCTGATGGAAGTTTAATAGAACACAATTTTTTGAATTTTTAAACCGCAACGACTTCTGAATGAATAAACCAATTTTCATGTGGTTGGCAGCATTCGACGCAGTTTTTGAAGCATCATAATGTTTTTTGTAGTTTATTTGAAATTTCTCAAAATCTACCCTTTCGAATCGATCCCAATTGTAATTAAAATCTAAGCTTAGTCAACCCCTTTCAAATGGTACCCACCGTGATTAAATCGGTCAAGTCGTTCAAAAGTTATGAGATCTTTACACAGACACACACACACACGCATACTTACAACCGCACGGGCACTATTGCGGGAATTGTCAGGGAAGTTTCCTGCGACCTTAAAATACCTGAAGCAGTAATTTCCAAAAAGAATTCGAAAGAGGTTGCCAAATGCCATTGCATATTTACATATCAATTCGATATAGATTGTGACGTGGGAAATTTTCCACCTAGAATCCAACTAGAGAATATTTTTTTTTGGTATTATTTAGCCTTGTGTGTTGGCTAAGCTGATGAAATGCTGAGATTCGACGCGACTGTGTCGCCCCAAGTGGTCCCGGTCATAAAACAAAGCTCGAGGTAATATTTAAGCCGAACCGCGCCAATTAGTAATAATGAGGAATGGATGCGTCCGAACTAAAATTCAATGTATCGGATATAGAGTGAGTGATATAGTATGAATGGAAAAAGCGACCGGGCGAACCCGCATTTCAGTCAATATCAACGACCGAGGAGACATCTGGGAGGAGCAACGAGTGACTAGCAAGGCACGGAATCGGACTCCACGAACGACTGGAAGTTGAAACGGCGGGGGACACGTCGAGGCTTCATCTGAACGCCGAATTTCGAACTAAATTGGTAAATCGACCAATCATCGATCACGGCTATTTATCGTACGACGGCTGATTGGACGCGCAGCTCATTAGCGGTGCTGAAGGAAAGACCACGTGTTGGTAAAGGAAAACGGAAAAGCCAGTACTAATTCTGACCGAACGCATATATGCCACGTGCTACAGAAAATACGAAATTAATTAATAAAAAACGCAATACTTTTTGCTATCGCTATTAAAAATTTAACCGTTTTATTTTTTTGTTTTGTTTTGTTTTGTCGAGGAAAAGTACTGTTGCATTTACTTGAAAAATCGACACGGAAAATTGTTCGTGGAAGTTTCGCCGTTTTGTTGTCGAGTGTTATGTCCACCCCAAAATTTTTCTTTAAATTTAAATCACCCGCGCAGATAGAAGACTTCTCCATGCGCGAAAGCCACAATAAAATATAAGCTACGCGACTGCTGGTTGACTAGCGGGGACTTCTGCAATCTCAGCACCGCGAGTATTTAAAAAGGCGATCAACAGCCAACGCCTTGTCTTTGCTCAGTTAATTTGACTTCCGCGTTTAACTGACGGGCCCGTGCCTTGTAGAGTCCTTTGCTTTAATTTGCACTGCACTTAAAGGAAGTTTGGACGCGGTTTAACCGGCAGGCCACGTATTAATTTTAAGTATCTTAGAGAGTCGTATTCTCAAAGTTCTAATTTGCTCTGCACTTAGGCGAGAATCCGGTCAGTAAGTTATTCAAAATTTCTTAAAAGCTAGTTTTGCGCACTTTACCCTACGGGGGACTGGAGGACGTTAGCTCAATCAAATAAATAAAATTCATTTAATTAAATTGCGTTAAAATTCATATTTGTGAAAGTGTAAAAGTTTTAGTGTCTATAAAAATAAATATCAAAAAGAAGTGAAATTCGTTCGAATCAATTCATTTCGTAAAATAAGAAGCCCGTAAAAATAAGCAGCCCAATTCCATCCTAATCCATCCGCTGCAAGGACCAATCTGAGGGCCCAATCCAGGAAAAGGCGCTAACAACAGCCCCGGAATCACGGATCCGGTAATAACTAAAAATCCTGCAAAGAGTAAGTACATCTACTCTCATAAAAATCCGTCAGTCTCAAACGAAGGCGTGGTAAATTCATATCTCGAAAACGTCCCACATAAATAATTAAAACAACGGAATTAAAACCTCCGTTGCGTATTCTTTAATTCGTTAGTCCAAACCTCCACCGTTTACGCTACCGCTCTAAAAACGCCCTTGGACATAACATAAAGAACACTGGTGGCAGCGGTGGGATTCGAACACGAAATTATTTAACTTTCGTTTGAGAAAATTTAAACCTTCAAAGAAAAAAAAAAAATTCATTTAATTTCCTTTTTTTTCTATCTAAATTTCTTATTAAAATCGAGTAAATTCCACTGTTAAGTAAATTTTAATTTGACTTTATTTAATTCTGACAGTTTAAAATTTCTTTTCTTTTTTAACTAAATTTATCAGTTTCTTTTACTCTTAAATTCTATAAATTTTCAAGTCTTATTAAAAATTGTAAAATCTTTTCATATATATCACTAACTCCAGAAAATTCTAATCTTTGCTTAACAAATTTTTGTTAGCGTCAAAATTGTTTTAATTCACTAAAGGATTTAGTTTTCATTTTTATTTAAAGGAGTTATAAAAGGAAAAAATTTTTAAATAGAATCATTTCTTTTCATTATCTTTTTCACCTTCTATTATAATTTTCTTTTCTTAATCTAATAATAGAATAAGGATTCGCTGACGTTTCTTTATTCGAGGTGCGGCTCGCATCACGCGAACTCGCACGTGTATCTCTTGTCAGCAGAAATATTGTACGTCCGTTTAAAGAATTTTTGTTTACTGATTAAGCAGTTTGCGGATACTATTTTAACTTCTATTATTCGAAATTTGTTTATAGAAGTTTATTTTCGTCTTTCATCATTTTAATCTATTTCTAGAAATTAGTTAACAAGGACTTATTTTGGCTAAAATTTATTTTGAACCGTTTACATTTACACTTACATATTACGAGAAGGGTGCTTTAAATTTAGCACCTTCTCTTACACGAAAGTTTTCCCAGTCCTGGAAAGGTGCTTGAGGAGCACTTTCTTTAGCTGAGAAAACTTTCACAAAACTCAACTCTTGGGAAGGGTGCTTTGAATTTAGCACCTTCCCTCGATCACACTTTATCTGGCTAAAAATAAAAGTTTCACCAAAATAAGAAAGAAAATTTTTTTTTTTCGGAATTTCTGTTGACTCGAGATGCTAATATTTGAATAACAAAATTTTTGTATGTAATTGTTTTTTTTATTGAATATTTTCGTTGAAAATTTTTCCCCAAAAATTCTTTTTCCCCTCGTTTGTAATATTAATAGTTTTTTTTGGGCATACAATTTCGAAAATCGTAAGAAAGTGGTTTCTCCCCTCTCCGTACAACCGAATTATATTTTCGTGATCAGAAAAAAAAAATATCATTTTTCTTTGGGAAATCAATTTATCTACGAAATTTTTTTTGTTTTACGTTCGGTTACCGTGCCAAATAATTGACATTTTATTTTTACTTTTGATTCTGTAGAAATTTTTTTTGAGACTCAAAAGGCCGATGGGAAAGAATAGACGTTCGGGCTATCGATATCATTTAAAACAAGTTCATTCAGATTTTATCAACGGCAAGGTATATCACCGCCCCTTGATAGAAACCAGATATTGGGAAGAAGATACCAAGCCCGCGAAAAACGTAACCGATAGAAAAGCTGGTGGGCCGAAAATTATAGAAAACGTCAGAGCCGCCGCGGAACTTTATGAAACAATATTGAAAATTCGCCAAACCCAAACCCCTATCAAGGCGCCGTTCGAGTACAAACTCCATCCAATCGACCCTAAATCTCCACCCCGAAGCTAAAACAAAAAAAAATTTTTTTTGATCATCCTTTATATTTTTTTTTCAAACCTTAGAAAGTAAAACTCTTACATTAATTCACTATCTTACATTCCGCAAGTAAGCAAAATTTAAATTTAGCTTCAAGCTTTAGCGTTTATACATTGGTGTAAACTGATTCCAATCTAAAAAAAAAAAAAAAATTTTTGATTCTTCTTTTATTACTATCTTGAAATTGTTTATAGTAAACACCCGTCTTTCAACTCTTCCGTGTCTATCCGTTCGTACTCAACATACCACAACTCTATACACACGATAACTAATCTTTTCTCCGGTTATTGTACTCTACAGCTGTGACCCACTTACCTAGTGACCGAGAAAAATACATCGCGATTTAAGTCACATAAAATTCAATTTTTTATTTTTCTTTATTTTGAGTTCTTTGAGCGAAAACTTTCTTCTTAAAACTTCGTTCAAATTCAAACCTCACCTGGAATAGCTAAATTTTCCCTCAAATTAGACCACCCTGTAATCGTGGAACTCTTCGAGGACGAGTCAGGAAAGTTTTTCGTCCCTTGTTCAAACGACTTTCCGTTTGGAGTCATGGCTAGAAGAACTTTCCGTATCGATGCCTCTATAAACGAGGAAAACCTTAATGCTCAGATACAAACCCTAGCTAAAGAACTTCATGATGCCCTTCCCTACTTCAACGGAGAAGGTCCAAACGCCGTAAAAGATTTCGAATTGTTCGACGGAATAGTTAGAAATTGGCTACCGAGCATTCCAGTAGATAAGCAAGATTTCTTCGCCCGGCGCGTAGCCCAAAAACTATATGGACGGGCCAAAAGACTGATCGAACATGTTGAACTAAGTTCTGTTGAAGATATCCTACTCGTTTTAGGCCGAAAACTCAAAAGGGGCGACCCATATATCACCTGGCAGAAAAATTTAGCCGCCGCAACCCCAAAGGATTCCGAAAATATCGAAGACTTTTATTATCGTTTAAGCGAGATGGTTCGTCGTATCGAACTCAATGCTCCCGAAGATGACAGACCTGTAGTTAAACGGACATTCGAAAAGACTGCAGCTACTACACTGTACGAATATCTGCCAGACTTTTTAAGATGCCTATGCAAAATAAAAAGAGCTGAAACTCTAGACGATATGTACAAAGCAATTGAAAACGATGCGTACAGAAGACCAGAACGTAGACGACCTACGAGAGACGACGGACTCATACCGGGAGAAACTCTCCCACCTTCAGTAGAATTTCACAGACGATCTAGACAAGACGGTAACAGACATTACCCGCAAATGCCGAGACCTTCTCGAGATTATGATGATCGGGGTAATTATCGCGAACTGCCTCGTACTTTAACATACCAAGAATACAGTCAACCTCTAAGGACAAGCTCCTCCGGACCATTACACACTACTGACTATTACGAAGACCCATTCCCTGACACGTATGAAGACTACGCTCCTGACAGTCACTACGGGCCAAGTTACCGAGTAGAACAACAAATGATAGGCTCTACTTTCGCGTTCGGAACCGAGCGAAACACGCAATATATGCCTAAGACACAAAATTATTATCAACCGCGACCTTTTCAAAATTATAACCAAAATCGTTATCATCCGGGAGTACCAAGTCCTACAAAAAGAGCGGTACACTTTGAAGAAGACGAAGATTCGGAAGAAGCAAAATTACGGCACAAATCTGACCCGACGATAGTCTGTAACTGTCCATTCTGCCCAAAAGGAGAACGTCGAGACGCGTACGATCCTTTAAACGGATCGGGCGCTCGTCAACCGGAGGCAATGGCGAGTATGCCCTTCCAGTCTCCGGCTACTTCAACGAGGACTCCCGGCAATTACCAGCAGTATCCAAGGAGCCAATATCGAAATTATCAGAATCAATACCCTCGATCGATTCTACAAAATTCCCAGAAACAAGTACTGGAACATCAATCAACTATGACGGAACCAATGTCGCTACCGAGACCAGAACAACAACCAATCCAGAACAACTTGACGTCACCAACAGGACAACAGAACCCTCAATTGATGACCGCAGGAGAGCTACGAGTCCAAGCGAAAACGAACCAAAGTGTCTAACTACAGGAAGAGGCCCTACAGTCCATCTACGAAATCCAGCACTTCGAAAAGGCGGAGTAAACGCCCTTCTCGACACCGGTTCTGACCTTAACTACTCTGCATCGAAGAACTATGCGACGAAGCCCTCTGTAACATCGAAAATACAGGAGTAGTTGGAGGCATCGCTACAAGCTCAATGCCTATAACCGGTTCTATCAGTCTCAAAATATTCGGAGTTAAAATCACGTTCCATCTCGTTCCAAAACCACCCGGTGGTTATAAAGCCATTCTCGGAAATTCATTCTTTATTCAAAATCGTGTAACTATCTCGTTTTACTGGAATACTCTAGTAATGAAAAACAGACCTATCAACCAATACCGATCATCAACCCACGAAGGTCCTCCGAGCAGAAGATCCTCGCTCTAGGAACGGGCCAAAGTATATCTCTCATGCAATCTGCTCCTAGGTAATTACCAGCGATTCCTCATCGATACAGGCGGGGATGTATGCCTCATCAATGCATCCGCTTTAAAACCTGAAACGATTATCGACACTGGAAAAGCTAGGAAATTCCGAGGTCTCAGCGACAGCACTTTGAGACCCTAGGAGTAGTTATGCTAAAAATTTCAATATCGAAGTCGAATTTCAGGTTTGTCGGGAGGATTTACCATTCCCCGGAGTGGGAATCCTGGGAAATAATTTCCTCAAACCGAAAAAGCTGAAATCTCGTATGACAATCAAACCTTGGTTTTGTTATCTTCTCCAACAAACACAACTTCCTTTAGCCTTGAAACAAAGCCTTCTTCAAGCTATACACTACCCCTCGTATGAAAATGGTAGTGGCAATACCGTCCAAGGCTTCGAGAAAGGGAAGAGCGAGGGATATCTTCCCCGAATGAACCTTCCGGAGGGAGTCCTTGGAGGAGAGGCCGTTGTCAAGGTCGAAGATGGTACGCCACGTGTATGGTCATTAATCTTAATCCAAACCAGTCGACATAGACATCGGACCCCAAGCACTCAAAGATTTCGAGTTCACCTACCCAGTTCAACCGGGGCGAGTCAGATGACCCTTCCATTGAAAATTCCAACCGTATAACCAACCCAGAAGTACGTATTAAGACCATACTTCAAAAAATACCCCTAGGTCATCTAAATGTAGAAGAAAAAGAGCAAGTCCAAGAGCTTATAAAAACAATCACGACGTCTTTCATCTCCCGGAGACAAGCTGGGTTGCTCGAAAAATTTCACCTGCCGGATTGAAACTACCACCAACGAACCGGTGAGAATAAAACAGTATCGATTTCCCCCAGAACATCGGGAAGAAATTGCCAGGCAGGTTGAAAATCTCGAAAAACAGGGAATAATTCGAAAATCTAACTCTCCGTACAATTCACCTTTGTGGATTGTACCAAAAAAATCTAATGATCCTTCTATAAAAAAATATAGAATGGTTATCGACTTTCGGCAACTAAATAAAATCACTAGAGGGATGCCTATCCTCTACCTCTAATTATCGATATTTTAGACCAGTTAGGCGACGCTAATTTCTTCAGCGTCTTCGATCTCGCCATGGGTTTCCACCAGGTCCCAATGCACCCGCTGACGCGCCAAAAACGGCATTTTCCACCCCAGATGGCCACTGGGAATATTGTTGCATGCCTTTTGGCTAGAATGCGCTCCGTCTATCTTCCAACGAATGATGGATTCCACTTAAGCGGGTTAAAAGGGACGGAATTATTTATTTATATCGACGACTTAGTTAGCTATGGTAAAACCCTAGAAGAACATGGGGTGAGAGTTCAAAGATTATTCAATAGATTGAGAGAAGCGGGTCTCACTCTCCAACCTGAAAAATGTAAATTTCTCTGTCCAGAAGTAGATTATTTAGGTCACGTAATAACGAAAGAGGGCATAAAACCAGACCCGAAAAAGATTTCATCGCTCAAAAATGCGTCGCGACCTAGAAACCAGACAGAGGCCAGAAAATTTATGGGACTTGCCAATTATTATCGGAGATTCATCCAAAATTTCGCTGAAAGGGCTAAGCCCATAACAGATCTTACGCGAAAAACAAAACCTTTTATATGGTCAGAAGAAGCGCAAACGGCATTTGACGATATCAAAAATGCCCTCTGCGAGGACTCATTTCTTAAGTACCCAGATTTTAACAAACCCTTCATCCTAGCTGTCCATGCGTCGGACTCGGGAATATCTGGAATCCTGAGTCAAGCAACGACAGAGGGGGACGACGACCCAGAAGGAGATGGAGAAAAGATAGTCTCTTGCTTTTCGAGAGTATTTCACGACACCGAAACTCGATATACGAACGTAGAAAAACAATGCCTCGCGGTAGTTTACGCAATCCAACAATTCCGACCGTATCTCCAAAAACATTTCACGCTAAGAACCAGTAGCCCCTGCGTTACCTGGTTGAGGGATAGCGCAACTGTCACCGAAAGACAAGCTAAATGGCGCTCTAAATTAAGCAGATACAAATTTAACGTTGTAGTCCGCCATAAAATCACCGAACAATACGCGGAAGGACTCTCTTACAACCCAGAAGGACGTCCAGAATCTTCGGAACTCGCAACAAATAATAATACCGAAAATAACTCTCTAGCGTTACCTATCTCTGCTTTAACGGAACGAAAAAGGTCAAACAAAATGCTCTCAGACGAAGAGGCGATCCAATCGGTCAAACGCCCCGGTCGCCCTTTCGGATCTAAAAGTAGACCACGAATCAGCAGCGCCCCCGATGTAAGAGAGACAATTGCCTCTCGACTTAGGAAAAGAGAAATTGGAAAAACACGAGTCCCACCCAAAGTAAATTATCACGAAACCAGCAATCTAGATATAACTTCAGAAGATCCGAAGACTCAAGAAGCCGGAAATGAAGAACAGGGGGACGACGAAGTTTTCCTCCCAGGACCAAGTACGAGTAACCAAACACCAGACATTGGCCAGGAGGGGGACGACGAGGCAGAAAAGGATGAAGAAGCCGAAAAGGACAGCGCAACAAGAGTTCCACAAAAGCAACGTAGAACAACGCAGGAATTAGTAGAAATGTTCGATGAACTCCTCAAAAGACGGCCACCACCGGAAAACACCTATCGAGAGCGAGCTCTAGAGAAAATCCGCCGAGAAGAAGCGATATTTAACTACACTCCCCAAGAGTTAGCCGAATTAAAACGAACAAGCTCTGAGACAGCAAAAACAATCCGCCAATCACTAAGCAAAATGCCTCCCCTCTGGTGTGATGAAGAAGACTCGTTAGACAACGACACTGCAACTGAAACTAATGTCGACGAATTTCTCAGAGACAACAGCGAAAACCCTGAGGAAGGATCAAGTAGCGAATATCANTAGACATTGGCCAGGAGGGGGACGACGAGGCAGAAAAGGATGAAGAAGCCGAAAAGGACAGCGCAACAAGAGTTCCACAAAAGCAACGTAGAACAACGCAGGAATTAGTAGAAATGTTCGATGAACTCCTCAAAAGACGGCCACCACCGGAAAACACCTATCGAGAGCGAGCTCTAGAGAAAATCCGCCGAGAAGAAGCGATATTTAACTACACTCCCCAAGAGTTAGCCGAATTAAAACGAACAAGCTCTGAGACAGCAAAAACAATCCGCCAATCACTAAGCAAAATGCCTCCCCTCTGGTGTGATGAAGAAGACTCGTTAGACAACGACACTGCAACTGAAACTAATGTCGACGAATTTCTCAGAGACAACAGCGAAAACCCTGAGGAAGGATCAAGTAGCGATATCAGTCCAGAAGACACAGGAAGAAGCGGAGATTCCAGCGACGTAGAAAATCCCATCATCATAGAACCAGAGCCTTCGACCTCGGTAGAAGACAACAACGCAAGAAACATCATCAATAAACACGACGAAAATAAAAAACAATCACACAAAAATCTTTCAACGCCACAGAATCTAAACCGATCGCGATTCGCGGGATATTTAAGAGACGGTCCAGAACCCCGAACCCCAATCTTCGGAAGAGTCCTCATTCCCGACGAATTAGCAGCCATGGGGATCCATTACGACTATGCTAGTGGCCAAATCGTAGACGAAAACGGCGAACCCATAAACGAAAGGGCCGAAACCGCTTCGGCCACCACCAATAAGACACTTACCGAAACAGAACCAGAATTAAATAATTCACAAATGAATGATAATATTAAATCACTCGGCAGTTCGCAAAACTCTATCGATTCCAATAAAATTAGACGCGAAACAACTACAAGCGGGAATAAAACAGTGGGGAATGACGTAAGGAACCGCCGATTCGGACCACCCTTCATCGCCTATGACCCTCCAACTTCCGAAGAGGCTGAATATATTTTTGCTGAAAGGCGCCATCGACCAAGAATATCTTCACCCTCGAGCTCAGACGAAAGTATACCACCAAAGGGGCCCGACACAAAAATCAAATTTTCAATCAGCCGAGACGGGCTTACTTATGCCCGAGACCACTTAGTACACTTTTTAGCAGCTGATTGTGAGATAATAAAACCCGTAGCGAAACTGCTTCGAGACTTAAAATTTATAAATGCCGATGACCTCCACGCCTCAAAACCTACAAAGGGGGACGTATTCGTCACCAAGTTAGGTCGTTGTAAAATCTTTACGGTATTTATCAAAACAAAACATTTCGAAAAAATAGATCCAATCAACCTGATCGAAGGATTGAAAAATCTTCGACAGGCAATGCACAAACACGACATTCATTCGCTTCGTTGTGCAAAGCAGGGGGACGAATTTGACGATTTAGACATAAAAGCCTATCTACTACACGAACTAAGAGACTGTCCAATAACAATTACCTTGTGCGAAGGGAACGTCGAGGTACCAGACGAATCCCTTCGAACAAAAATAATTGAAGAAAATCATAACAGCTTAATAGGGGGTCACAAAGGTGTAGTAAAAACGTACTGGCGTATTCGCGAAAAATATTACTGGCCAGGAATGAAAGATAAAATCTATAACTATATTCGAGCATGCGAGATATGCCAGAAAAATAAACTCACACGAATAAAAACAAAACAGCCTATGTCTATCACCGATACACCTTTCGAACCTTTCGAAAAAATCAGTATAGACACAGTAGGGCCCCTACCCATGACACCTGACGGAAACGTACACATCCTAACGATCCAGGATAATTTTTCCAAGGCAGCTGCAGCAGTTCCTCTCCCTGATATCAGAGCAGTAACTGTTGCAGATGCTTTATTAAATCATTATATCGCCCTTTATGGGTGCCCTCGCGTAATTCTATCAGATAAGGGCACCTCATTTACAAGTAAATTAATTCAACAGCTTGCTAAAGCGCTTAAAATCCAAAGAATAACAACTTCTTCCTACTATCCACAATCGAACGGAGCCTTGGAACGATCTCACCAGCCTTTAGTCGACTACCTCCGGGCTTATGCAGATAAATTCAGTAACTGGGATCGGTATGTCCCAATGGCAATGTTAAATTATAACACCACCGTGCACACATCCACAAAATTTACACCATACGAAATTTTGTACGGAAGAAAAGCTCGAAGTCCAACTCAATTTCCAGACTTTAGTAAAATCGAATCATATAACGATTATCTAGCAGACTTAATTAGTCGAATTTCCGAAATTCAACGAATAGCTGCGGAAAATTTAACGAGAGCTAAACACGAGTCTAAAATCCGATTCGACAAACATATACACCCTGCAAAATTTAGTGTAGGAGACCTTATATACACGTTAAAGGAACCTAGAAAAAATAAATTAGACCTTTATTATACCGGTCCATACGAAATAGTCGAAATAAATGAAATGGGAAATTTAATAATAGAAAAAGAAAACGGGAAACGGAAATTACTCCACCCGAATAAGGCTAAACCAGCCAGCCGCGAAAAATTTGACTAAAAAGAAACCCAAGTTGTTTGTTTCAGAAGAATATATAAAAGCCAATACAACTTAAACATGAACACCGTACTATTTCTCTTCCTGGGACTGGGATACCTGGCATGGAGCGCAGGAGAAACGAGAATACAACCAATGGAGGCCAACCCAGGTCTGCTCTACGATCCATTCAAGAAAATACACCTAATCCGCGAGGAATGGCAACTCATCAGCTCAATCAACATCGAAAAACTAGTGAATTTGTACCCACATGCCAACCAAACGCTCTGGGAGGCCTTCGAAATATGCGCAAACAAATTTAACCGTTCAATCTGTAAGTCATATATGAGAGTGAATAGCCACCAAGAAATACAAACAGAAATTGAACAAGCCCAACACCGACTGAGACAACTCCTCGAGGATCCTCAACTAACGGAACTAGACCCACAAAACCGCACCAAAAGAGCTCCCTGGTTCGGCTTCGTAGGCACAATTGCACGTGAGTTGTTCGGAACAATGGACTACAGTGACAAGGAACACATCACCAAAGAAATAGACAAGTTATACCAAAATAACAGAGAATTAGTACACTTATCACAGAACAACACTCACATCATCAGGAGTGAAATAAACGAAATCCTAAAACACGAAGCAAATATAACCGAGAGAATCAAGGAAATTGCCCGAACATCAGCTTATCTCAAACAAGCAGTAAACAAACAACTAAGCGACCTTCAAAGAAGCCAATTATTCTCGATGGCTGCAGATGAGCATATTCACCTAATGACCAATCACCTAAGGACTCTCAACAACGCAGAAAAAACCATAGAAGAGGCAAAATGGGGTAAACTCACCTATTTAACAGTGTCAGCTAGACAACTACATCGAGCAACTGCTGATATGATGAAAAAACATCCGACGTTGAACCCACCTCAACCTCTGAATCACATGGACATCAACACACTAGCCAAGGTGTCCACGGTAGAGACAGGAAAAACAAATGGACATTTCCTGATAATAATTACAGTTCCACTATTCGACCAGGCGCCATGGTTAGCATATGAGCTAAAATCACTTCCCAAGCCTGAGAGAATTGGAGACCAAATATCAACATTGACAATTCAACCAACATCGAAATACCTCGTGTCAGAACCATCGTTCGATGAATATTTTCTCGCGGAACAAGATTATATCAACAGCTGCAAGCCCATCGGACCAGACATGGCATGTCCACCGGACCTCCCGCCCAAAACAACCAAGTTGGCGAACGAGGTAGAATGCGAAATGGAATTATTAATGAATCCGAAAACCAAAAACTTACGAAATTGTAATATAAGAATAATTCCAAAGTGCAAATTAACTTGGATAAAAATGAACGAGAAAAACACCTGGGCATATTCGACATGCAAGCAGGAAAATATTCAATCGAGATGCCCAAAACTAACTGCCGACAATCAGGTAATTAATGGGACTGGCCTGATACACATCCAGCAGGGATGTCAAGTGACGTGTAATGAATACACTATTCGAGGGATTGCCAGAGAGTCAACGAAAATAGACCTCATCGCCCCCAGTTTTAACTTATCCTTGGAAACGTTAAACTCAAGCCTGAAAATTAACAACGCAGCTCCATATTTGTTAGCACAGAATCAAGATCCAGCTACGATTATCGACAAATTTGAACCTTGGGGCCAAGGTCTAGAAGAAAACGAAGAAAAAATGTCACTGATAGCCCTGGATCATCAAAAAGAAGAAACCAGTCGGAAAATAAACATCGGAACAGTATCAACTATTGGAATAATATCACTCATAATTGGAGGGATAGCTATACAAAAAACTATCCGCCAATTTATATTAAAACCTCGACGAACCAGCAGAAAAGACGGAAACCCAGTAGTAATTGAGCTGAAAACAATCGAAGAAAAAACTTCAGGCCTACCAAATAGCAACGAAACACCTCCAACAAGAACCGATACCGAGAGCGAGAAGAACGTCTCCATGGAAACGAAAATAACAACCAAAGAAGCTCCAGAAATCATCAAAGCATCGGAGAAGCCGAAAACGTTCCGACTGAGAGACTACAAATCACCGATCTAAAAAAAAAAAAACATCAACATCAACATCATAGAACACAGAACTTAAGCCCATCGATTAAAGAATTGTTAAACAAACTGATGACTTCTTTGCGGAAAAAGTTAGAAATAACTTTAAAATTATAATAGAATCCTTTCTCTCCTGTATAATTTCATTTTACAAAAATAATAGAAAAACTCTTTATGCCAAAAACGAGTCAACAGTTTGAACAAATAATCTAATCTAAAATACTTGAATAAAACCCCTACCTTAATAAATAGTCGATAGTATAATGAAAATCAGTAAATTTATCCGTATTATAAAAAAATTTTTGCTGCGTTACGACTCACAAGACCGGAAATAATATTATCCCCGGCCTTGGGGGGACGAGTGGAAACAGCGCAAAATCTCAATAAGAAAACTTTCTTTCAAAATTTTTTTTTATTTCTATAAATTCCACCAAAATCATTCCTCCATTTTACTATCTATATCATACAATTTTTTTTATATATATATTATCAAATAATTTAACTAGTTATTACATTCTATATTTAATCTATATAAAACTTATATAAAGAATCCAATTATACACAATTTAAATTTATATCATATATTTAACCAATTATTATATATAATCATACTATTATCTATTAATATTACTATTATGTCAAATTATTAAATATATATACCCAACAATTTCCATATACAAAAAAATTTTTTTTCATATTTCAGAGCTAACGTCACTCATACAAATTTTTTTTTCGAGTCCTAAAATCCTTCTATAATTCAATACGATTATTTTAAACACTTAGTATTTAATAACTACAAGTAAAATAAGCATAGGTAATTAAGAGAACAAGGAGAGTCATCTAGCGTTAATCATAACGGGCTACTAGGTCAAGCGAAGCAGCTTACCGACGCCCGCTCGATCGCGATCGCCTCTCGGTAAACCACGCCCACTGTTGTGTTACCGCATGATTATAACGCATAAAGAATATCACACACGTACATAAGTATAAGTATAGGTATATACATATGCCCATACGCATACCACATTCTCCTTTTTTTTCCTATCCTTACTAATAAAGTCCGCATAAATTTTTTTTCAAAAAAAAAAAAAAAAAAAAAATATATATATATATTTTTATATACATAATTCTTATATACTTTATTTTCGTTTTCAGTTCTTTTCTTCTATCTATATATAATTCCTTTTTTTATTTATTCTAGTTACTCTATTTTTTTTTTTATTTACTTATTCTACTCAATTTTTATCCTACTTATTTTATTTCCATCCTACTTACCTTATTGGATTAAAATTTTTCGGAAGGAAGAAGGTATACAAAACATAAAATAAAAGAAAAACCAAATTGGAAAAAAAAAAATTTTATATTTTTTTCTCTTTTTCAAAAAATTTTTATAAAAAAAAAAAAAAAAAAATAAAAATATTTTTTATTAAATTTATTTGTAAAGGATGCGTCCAGCTCTCGACGGAAACGACGACACCCGATACGCCTAGCCTGCAACAAAAAGAAAGGAGAACGAATGAAAGATAAGATACAAAATAACTACAAACCATTTTATAATAACATACCTTATGCCTTGGCGACCAAACCATTAAAGATCGCCTCAATCAGGGCGACCCTTAATTGGTCGATATCTTCGTGATTAGGGGCGAGGACCTCTTCAAAACTTCGGACCCCAGCAACTATCTCCAGTTCCTGGAACCCGAAGAAAGTCGCCGCCTCGACGACCTCGGGAGGCAAAGACACGAACAACGCCACCAAGCACGAAGCCAAAAATAAGGCTTTGTGAGGATAGATGGGGCGCGCCAATTCCGCCAAGAGTTGAACCGCCCTCCTTAAATCCTAAAGAAAACAAAATTTTTTTTATTTACAAAATTTCAAAAAAAAAAAAAAAAAAACACAAATATATTTTTTTTATATATATATAATTTCCTTTTTTTACTTACCCTCTCCCCATAGACCATTACGGCCATCTGGTACCAAGTACCGTAGCCCTCAAAATTCTTTCCAGTAGAATACATTTCTTTCCAGTAGAATACACACTCTATCACTCTCGAGAAAATACTAACGCTCAACCCGACTTCGCGAACTCGAGAAGCTAACGAAGAGAGATAAGAAAGATCATTCGTCAGCGAAATATACACAATGCAATACAATGCGAAATTAAAATATAATTTAAAATTAAAATATTCGCGCCAGATGACTCTCATCACTACTCTCTCATTAAGTTAAGAATATTATAAACGAAAATTGTAAGTGGCTCTCGCTTATGGGAAAGGTGGCCATAGGAAAACCGAAAAACTATACTAGCTTCTCGCTTTTCCGGGGGAATGTTATGTCCACCCCAAAATTTTTCTTTAAATTTAAATCACCCGCGCAGATGGAAGACTTCTCCATGCGCGAAAGCCACAATAAAATATAAGCTACGCGACTGCTGGTTGACTAGCGGGGACTTCTGCAATCTCAGCACCGCGAGTATTTAAAAAGGCGATCAACAGCCAACGCCTTGTCTTTGCTCAGTTAATTTGACTTCCGCGTTTAACTGACGGGCCCGTGCCTTGTAGAGTCCTTTGCTTTAATTTGCACTGCACTTAAAGGAAGTTTGGACGCGGTTTAACCGGCAGGCCACGTATTAATTTTAAGTATCTTAGAGAGTCGTATTCTCAAAGTTCTAATTTGCTCTGCACTTAGGCGAGAATCCGGTCAGTAAGTTATTCAAAATTTCTTAAAAGCTAGTTTTGCGCACTTTACCCTACGGGGGACTGGAGGACGTTAGCTCAATCAAATAAATAAAATTCATTTAATTAAATTGCGTTAAAATTCATATTTGTGAAAGTGTAAAAGTTTTAGTGTCTATAAAAATAAATATCAAAAAGAAGTGAAATTCGTTCGAATCAATTCATTTCGTAAAATAAGAAGCCCGTAAAAATAAGCAGCCCAATTCCATCCTAATCCATCCGCTGCAAGGACCAATCTGAGGGCCCAATCCAGGAAAAGGCGCTAACAACAGCCCCGGAATCACGGATCCGGTAATAACTAAAAATCCTGCAAAGAGTAAGTACATCTACTCTCATAAAAATCCGTCAGTCTCAATCGAAGGCGTGGTAAATTCGTATCTCGAAAACGTCCCACATAAATAATTAAAACAACGGAATTAAAACCTCCGTTGCGTATTCTTTAAACTGTTAGTCCAAACCTCCACCGTTTACGCTACCGCTCTAAAAACGCCCTTGGACATAACAATAGAGTCACCATGTCAACTCTCAGGGGCTTTCAGCATTAATCTCACTGCGTAGCGTCAATCAGGCTTTTGATAGTGTGATAGTCGAAAGTGAACTTCACATTCATCTTTTTCAGCGGTGTTGAGCGGTGAACTACCCGATAAAACCTCTTCCTGAGGACTTGAGAAACTCGTGGAACTGCGTGTGAGTCGGCATATCATTTGTCAGTCTAAGACTGGTCTCCCAATCTTCTCTCACAGCGAGTGGCAAGCGGCGGAGTGTCAAATGAATTATCATCAGGTTTCAGTGCTCAATAGAAACCCCCTGGGTCTTGATAGAGTCCAGTGCTTTCTGGTTGGAGAGAAGTAAGGCATCTAATTTAGTGATAGATCTAGCGGGAACTGACTCACCGACCAGTAGATAGACCGATTCAAATTCAGATCGACTAGAAAATTCATAAAGGCCGACTGTGAGTTCAGTATTTGTTACCGACTTCCCTTTGAATTCGCCGTTGGAACTCCTGGTTACCGGGAGGCGTTGGAAATCCACAATAAAAATAAAACTCTTGTAGCTTCTCTACAAGAGAAAATCTATCTAAAACGTGTCCGAGCCTCCTCAAGGCCCACTCTAGTAATTAATTATCTAATTATAATTAATCCGGACATAACAAACCATACCTGCGCCCCAAACACGGAAGTTGCATACTTGAACCAAGTTCTGAAACCATTGCAGCATCTGCCACAGATATACATTTTCAAAATCGTTTCACGACGTTACGCTATCACGGAAAGACTAATTGCAACGCTACTACTCTTCTCCATATTGACACCTGACACCTGGCCACGAGTTAAAACAATAAAAGCCTTGCTCATCTAAATTACAAAAGCACGTGAGTGAAACCAGATTTTACGTGTCGCCAGATGACTAACTTTGAACTGATAAACCAGTAATTCTGCAACCAGATCAGCGTGGAAAATTGAAAATAAACAAATTTATCAGTTAAGTCTTCGATACGAAAAAAATTAATTTTAGGGAAACCATAGAAATTAGAACACAATGAAAATACATATCAAAATGAAAAAACATACTAAAATAAAACAGAATATTTTTGTTAAACATATTTTAGTAAACTAATTATGTAATATGATTCAGTTATTTTTATATATATTTATACATGTAAAGGATAAAATTGCACTCAATGACAAATGATTAAAATTTTGTTGTTAGAATGGGACTAATCAATAAAAGAAAAATCTAGCAACAACTTTTCGCTGAAAAGGAGACACCCATACGTTCAAAAGCAGAGATGCCGAGGCACCCCTTCTTGGGGGAAGAGGTGCTGTTATATCCGGCCTTGCCTCATTTAACATACAGGGTCTCTGCCCTATCGACGAAAAGTGCAGCGCTTGCACTTTAAAAGTTTTGACAATCACTCAGACAACACCTCGATTAAGAATTGAGCACACTTTGTCCACATTCTGTCAAATTTGCAGTTTTAGACCAATGACAAAATTAAACTCCCATCCAAAAATCGCGACCCGGGTATATAAAAACACGAAACACCGCGGATTACTTGTTCAGTCCTTTATTAAAGAATACGAGGAATGGTATCCTTGTAGAACCCGTGTGTGTCCTTGTACCGCGTTACCCCTGTTTAAAATTTCCAATAGGATCCCATCAAAAACGACAAAAGCCACTTAGGAACCCATAAATTTTATTGGTTTCTAAGTGGCTTTTGTCGCTTTTGATGGGATCTTATTGGAGTTTTTCAACAGGGACGTACGAGGCAGTGTAAAGCACTAGGTCGCTTACATAAGTTCTAAACTCACTCTTTTCTTATTTAATTTTTAAATTATATCTTCTACGAACCGCACCATTGGGCTCTTCGATCTGCATCGAGAGGCCTCGTTGTCCGTAGTAATACGTTTTATCTGAATCATAACCTTTTCGTTCCATTATCCAATTAACGCCAGATCTAAGTTTTTGCTGGAGTCGTTACTCCTGTTTCGAACTCACAATAAAACATTGCTAATCATACAACATAGTTATGAGTGAATAGTTCGTAACTGAAATATTGTGCATTGAGTGCATTTTGCCTCATAGGGCCATTAACTGAATAAACATTCAAAATCCGGATATCGTGGTATTTATCATTTATAAAATAAGTGCCAGAGCCCCTTTCATTACATCTACCTCAACCACGAGAAAAAGAAGAGAAGCCAAAATCAAGGATTTACCAACTGCCCAAATTCAAAATTAATCATAAGCAACACTAAAAGACGATCGTAAGTTCAGCAGTTAAAATCGACTTCCCTCTCGTTTCGTTGTCGGGAAACCCCGGATACCAGGGAGCGTTCGAGGATCCACAATGAAAATAAAACTCTTGAAGCTTCTCTACAAGAGAAAATCTATCTCAAATCTGTCAGAGTCTCCTCCAGGCTTGCTCTACTATTAGTTATTTAATTATAATTAATTCGACTATAACAAATCCAAGATACGAAGACTTCTCTTGTTATTAAATATTTATGGTTGTATTATTAAGACCGCGGCAACAAATTAATTGAGAATTTTATGTCGAAAAATGGAATTCAGATTAGGATCTAATTATAAATAAGAAATGAGATTTAGCGAATTAGTGAACGGTACTGTCAGGAATAATAACTATAATAGAAACCGCTTTGTAGATGCTAAAGTTAGGGTCGCAAACGGGAACAAGGCTTTGTGTTGAGTGTTGCTTATCTTGTAAATGGGGTTTTATTATTTTATAAAGGGTTGGTTAACTAAAATAAGTGTTAAAAATGAATTTCTTTGAATTATTTTTGTTTCCTCCCTAGCAATCTCGGTTTGATCAGTTTGTGTTCTTGCCAGCCGCAAGAAAATCGGTTTATTCATTTAGAAGTTATTGCGGTTTTAAAATTAAAAAAATACTGCTTCAATAAACTTATATTAGAGCTTCAAGAAATCAAAAGCTTAGAGCAGCTAACTCTTTGAGCTCGGAGAGCTTGAAATAACATATAAATTATGTTCTGAGCTCGAAGAGGTCAAAAAGGTTATAAGTGAAATTTTAAGCGCTTAGATATGGAATTAGCGGGAAGTTGTAGAGATGGCCTTTAGGGTCAACCGATTTCTAGATATTTTTTTTTTTGAGGACGGCGGATATTAATTCAACGGCGTTTGGCATTAGTAAGTTAAATAATAACAATTGCTAAGTCTGGAAGTTCAAGGTCGAGTGGTTACTCAAACGTGAAGGGACATAGAAGTCAATATCAACCGTAAGGCCCTCCGTAGGGGGTGAAGCCATGAGTGTATAGGACACAAATAATGATAAAGCTTTGGGCATGATATGTCTCCTCGTAGAAGATGCCCAAATTTCGCACATCAGGGACAAGACCACAGCCAAAACAAGTATTGGGTGAACTCAAAAGTTACCATGAAAAAGCGAGTGGAATTAACAAATTTACGCTCATTTTAGAGCTTTTGCAGGTGAGATTTCAAAAGATGATGAGTTGAAGAAAAATGTGGCTAAAATTCAAGCATTGATTGACAATTTGACTTCACTCGGTAACAGGAGCGAACAGATAATAGGGTCAAATTTGGACCTTGGATTCTTTTGCAGAGTATGCCGTCATCGTATCATACCCTGATATCAGTATTGGCATCTATACCTAAGGGCGAATTTACTATGGATGTGGTCAAGGTCACAATAATCGGATAATGCAAGAGGCGTGAATGCTTAAGCAATGCAGAGGATTACAATACGCCATTAAAAGGTAACAACCAGCAAAATAAATATTGCGTACGTAAAATATTTCTTTTGTCATGAGAATGGTCGCGTGAAACAAGACTGTCCGAAATATAAAGATTGGAAAAAAAGGTTCAAGAAAGCATAATGAAGAGTTAAAGAGAAAAAAAGGTCAAAGCTATATTGCAGGAAAATTCAGATAGTGACGATAGTAGCAGCACAGAAACTGTACTGGATCGGGCATACGTTGCTCCGAAAGAACACGATACATCCAGCTGGTTTTTAGACTCCGCTGCAAGCAGCTACATCATGAACAATATTGATTCCATCGTGACTAGTGGAACATTTGACCATGGAATTCCATCAATTATAAGCTACGATTATGTGACTGAAATTTATACTATAGTAAAATGTATCTTATAATATAGAGGAATAACTAATTAACAACATCGCTTACTTTTTAAATTTCTCGTAATTATAATTTGACTAAGTGTAACTGATAGGAGATCGAAAAATCCTTCTATCTTGCCGCGGTGTACGTAAAGTCGAATTCCAGTTCAATCCCTCAGCTTTGAAAAAATATTTCTCTCTCAATACAAAATTTTTCTTAAAAAAATTCAATATTATAAAGAATTAGATTGATTACCTGCGTAGGAACAATTAAAAAAATTTGTAACTTTTTGCTAAGAAAATCAATGATTTTCGAAAAATCGGGAAGTTATTGTTTTTACCCCGTTTTGCAAAAATTGCAGTTTCTACAAATCTCGACGTTTGGAAGCCCTAAGAAGCTTTCCTGACTATTTTTACGATGATGTTCGTACGTCTGTATGCATGTGTGTGTGTGTGTGTGTGTGTGTGTGTGTGTGTGTGTGTGTGTTTAAAGAGGTACGAAAAAAGATCTTCAAAAGACACCGCTATCGTTAACTCTGTCGCCCATCTTACGGCAGATATCGGTAGTCGGTAGTGTGGACATTTTTACCCACTAAAAAAAACATTCCTCTTCCCCTCTCCCCTAGATGGTACGGGGAGGACTGGATTGGAACCGCGTTAGCATTACTTCAATCCAGCCGTGCTGCGTCTCACGACGCCTACTCCTGGCTACTGGTCTCTTTCTGCGATTTTGTCTTTCAGGAGGTGCTGTGCATAAGCTGGAACAGCAGATCAGTTTTTCTCTTGTTTGATCATATAGCTCACCAGGCTTGAGAAGGAGAGCATGGTGCCAATGATCTCTTCGGTGCTTCTTCTGTAGTCCTTCCACCGAGCACACTCGAAGAATGTGTGTTCGGCGTCGTCGATTTTAACCGGGCAGTATTTGGTGTATGTGTGTGTGTGTGTGTGTGTGTGTCAACCTCTCGTAACTTTTGAGCGGCTTGACCGATTTCATCGCGGTTGATGTCATTCGAAAGGGCTTCGCCAAACTTAGATTTTCCGGAAATTTGAACCGATTCGGACCGATAGATTTCGAGACAATGCAAAAAAAAGTGAAAAAAGGGTGAAAAAAAAAGTTGTTCTTTTTTCATTTTTTTCAAATATCTCCGAATTGGCTAAACTGATCAACTTCAAAAACTAATCAGCTTTTAACCTCAAAAACCCTAATCAACCGCGACCAAAAACGTCAAAATCGGTTGATGCGTTCGTGAGACATCGTTGTCAAGAAAAATCCAAAAAAGTGTTTTTTTGTAATAACTTCGAAATTTTTTATCAGATCAATTTCTTTGTTCTAAATTTTTTATTGGGCTAAAGAAACTACATCGATCGCCACCAACTGCGTGAAATTTGGTTGATGAGCTCAAAAATGTAATAAGTACAATTTTTAGTGCTTAATTACGAAAGTAGCAGGAAGTTGCAGAAATGGCCTTCAGAGTCAGCCGTTTTCCTAATTTTAAACTTCCCGCTAAGAAAATTGAAAATTTTCAAAAATCAGGAAGGAATTGGTTTCCCCCCGTTTGTCGAAAATCGAGTTCTCATCAGATCTTGACGTTTTGAAGTCCTAGGAAGCTTCCCTGAATGTTTTCGCGATGATGTCCGCGCGCGCGCGCGCGCGCGCGTGTGTGTGTGTGTGTGTGTGTGTGACCCTTTTATAACTTTTGAACGGTTGAACCGATTTCATCGCGGTTGGTGCCATTCGGAAGGGTTTCACCGAACTTAGATTTCCTGAAAATTTGAACCGATTCGGACCGATAGATTTTGAGAAATTTAGATAAATCTCAAAAACAATAGGAAAAAAATTAGGAAAACGGTTGACCCTGACGGCCATCCCTGCAACTTCCCGCTACTGTCGTAATTAAGCGCTCGAAATTGCAGTTATTTCGTTTTTAAACTCTTCGAGCTCAAAAATCTAATTTTCATGTAATTTTTGGAATTTTCAAATCGCAATATGTTCGGTTATAATACCGGAACCTTCCCTCAAACTTTGGTAGGTTTTCTTACAAATGGAATTGCTTAGTGGCCTTGAAAAAAACCGTTGTAATTAAGACTACGTAGTAGTCTGGAGATGACTTGTTAGTCACACGCTCTTAAATAAGAGCCTTAATTAAGGTTGGTCTTGAAAAAGACCGTTGTAGTTAAGACTACGTAGTAGTCTTTGAGATGACTTATTCTCACTCTCTGTATTGGAGTGATGAACAATTAGTTCTGAAAAGAACTGTTTCGATGATGCTCGATCGTTGTTGTCGTTGAGACTGATCCAACGTAGCCGATATGATCTGAGTTGGCCAGATAGTTGAGTCGAGGATATACAAGCCTTGCACGCTTGGTATCCAAAGTACTGCACTATTGTTGTAAGCCTTGCTCGCTTACTGTAGATCCTTGACTTGCTTTTTCTTCTTCCTTTTCTTCTTCTTCTTCTTCTTCGCTCGGTGGTTTGAAGTGGACTGTGAGGTAGCGTGAGCAGCTGCTGTTTTTAAAGGCGTCTAGCCGGTGGAGAGGGCAGAGAGGTCGGCAGCCAATGAGAATTCAGAACCAGTCCCTCCTACTGTCCGGTTGTAGTGGGGACTGGCTACATTCAGGGATAGGCCCGCTACCTTCCACTCACTTGAGTGGGAGAATAGGAGCTAGCGGGCCTATGGAAATCGCTTATTCGTTCCCACTATTATTAGAGTAGTTTTCCACTAGCTCTCTCGTTATGGTCCGTGCTTTTGACTAGCTCTCTAGTCATGGTCCGTGCGATTGTTGATGCCAAATGATAAGTTTGAGGGTTTTTCAACACAATAACTTTTGAATAGATCAACTGATTTCCACGCGGTTGGCGACATTCGACGCCGTTTTATCATCCTCATAAGTTATTTTCAGGTTTTAATTGATCGAACTGAAAATTCCAGAGTAATCTCGAAAAAACATTTCTTTCGGTTTTCTTTCGTTCACGGGAACTCACGAACGAATCAACCGATTTTCACCGGACTGGCGGCGATCGACGCAGTTTTTCAATGTTTAAAGCTGATTAGTTTTTAAAATTTATCGGTAGAGCGGTTTGGAAGTTATTCCAAAAAAACCACTTTTAAAAAAATTTTTTTTTGTAGTTTTTTTACAATTTCTCAAAATCTACTGGTCCGAATCGGTTCAAATTTTTAGGAAAACTAAGTTTGGTCAAGCCCTTTCGAATAGCACCAACTGCGATGAAATCAGTCAAGCCGTTCAAATGTTATAAAAGGGTTACACACACACACATACACACGCGCGCACAGACAGACAGACATATGGAAATCATCGCGGGAATAGTCAGGAAAGCTTCCTATGACCTCAAAACGTCAAGATCTGATGGGAACTCGATTTCCGAAAAACGTGGTGAAACCAATAACTTCCCGATTTTTGAAAATTTTCAATTTGCTTAGCGGGAAGTTAAAAATTTGTTTCAGAAGTGTTTTTTTGGAGTAACTTTTAAACGGCTCTACCGATCAATTTTAAAAACAAATTAGCTCTCAACCTTAAAAAACCACGTCAATTGCCGCCAATCCGGTCAAAATCGGTTGATTCGTTCAAAAGATATCGTGAACGAAAAAAAACCGAAAAAAGTGTTTTTTTCACATAACTTCGATATTTTTTTTCGGATCGTTTTTGATGAAATATAATAATTTTCAGAGCTCAAAAAAATGCGTCGATCGCTGTCAAAAACGTAAAAATTAGTTGATTGGTTCGAGAGATATTCTCGACGAAATATTTGGATACATGGATTTTTTCAACATTACTCCGACAGTTTTAGGAATAACTTTCCAACAGCTCGACTGATCGATTCCAAAAACTAATCAACTCTTAACATCGAAAAATTACGTCGATCGCCGTCGGTCTGGTCAAAATTAGTTCATTTATTCGTGAGTTATCGTTGACGAAAGAAAACCGAAAGAAGGGTTTTTCCAAAATTACTCCGAAATTCTTGATTCGATCAAACTAAACTTACAGATTCTACATAGAGCTTAAAAAATTGCGCCAAATGCTGCCAACCGCATAAAAATCAATTCATTTATTCAAAAGTTACTGCAGTTTGAAAATTTCAAAAATTGAGTTTTATCAGACTTTTGAGCTCGAAGAGCTAAAAAGCATAGAAAAGTCGTACCGCTAAGCTCAGGGAGCTTAAAATAACACATAAATTGTATTTTTGAGCTCGGAGAGCTCAAAAACATCATTAGTGCAGTTTTAAGCACTTGATATAAAATTAGCGGGAAGTTGCACGCATGGCCTTCAAGGTCTACCGTTTTTCTAATTTTTTTTTTATTTTGACTAGTGAGACGTGTACAAAATGCGTACATGAAGTTGTTTATCAAAAATCATTTATATTATTCCAACCTTAGAAAAATTATTATGTTTATATTAAACTATTAATTATTTAGGATAAATAAAATAAATAATGGAAAAACACAAATAATAGATTAACCATGCTGACAACACGATCTTGATAAACTTAGGTGCCAATTAATAGAGAGCATTAAATTAATTTTTTCTCAAAATTCGTCCTTTTTTGATCCTGTTTTCATCGGGTTATAAATCTTCAGAGAATAGGAAATATATATGTAATCTGAAAAATATACGAGTAATGAAGTGAGATCAGAAGAAGATTCATAACCAAAGATGACACGCAAAATCGTGAAGCCTTTTACATTTTTAAAATGAAATAATTTCATGAAGCGGAAAAAAATAGGAGTTACGGCAACGCAAGAAAATTCAGCAAGAAAAATCTCCAAATTAGTGATTGTTCAGATTAAAAAAAAACATTCATCATTTAACTGAAGATCACTAAGAGAAACAAAGCTGTAAAGGACTTTGACGATCTTTTATGATGCATTGACTATAAGCCAGAGTCTCACCAGTCACATGTGACTAGTAGGACATATTTCAAATAAAACCTGAAAACTATATTTTGAATTTTTTGGCAGTTATAAGAAGTTTAGATCATTTTTAACATGTTTATTGTTACTTTTACAAAGAAAAAATATTGAACAAGTCAGATTTGAAGTTGGGAAAATAATTTTTGTATCTCTTTGCGTCACTGTTGGGACATATGATAAGTTCATGTTCAAATACAAAATATACTAAAAATAACATATTTTTTCGTTTGAATTAAACGTAATTCTTTCCTTTATTCGATTCTTTTTCTTAAATAAAATGAATCACTGGCTGGAATTGACAAAATGATTAAAAAAACTCGTTGCCGACTTAAACAACATTTAGCCCGGGTACTAGTTAGAACGACTAAAAGTTATTAGGAGCAAAAAATCGGTTTTTTTGTTGATTAAAAAAAATTTTCCCTGCAATTTAGTAAAGTATAGACTTTTAATAATAAATTAGGACTAAACTAGAATTAATTAGAGAAATTTAAAAATTTTAGTCATTTTCCCAATTCGCATGGAATGCCCCTATTAATTTCTTCGAAAACATGGATAAACCGTATTCGTCTAGTGTACGCGAGGCAAATGGCAATATATGTAAAGTTTATGGTATAGGCAGGAGAAAAATCAAATTCCTCACTAAATTAGGAGAATCTAATATCCTCAAATTAAACAAGGTATCATCCATACCAGACTTTGACTGTAATTTAATATCAATTAGCACACTTGACAAATTAGTGTTTAAGCTGCAGATTAAAAGTAGTCGAATGTCAAAATATAATCAAAATAATATCGACGTAGCTGTTGAAGATAATTTAAGGCTAGTCTACATATTGAGAATTTTCGAGATAGCATTTGTTATAGTTTCACATCATCCTGAAAATTGCATCTATCGTTGGCACTCTAGGTTCGGGCATCAAGACCCAGAGGTAATAAAGAGCTTGTTAATTACTACCTAGTAAATGGTCTAAAATTGATGATTATCTAATTAAGCAGATATGCAAGTCCTGCGTCAGAAGAAGAATGACCAGAAAACCATTTCCATCAACATTCCAGGTTTTGTACGAGTCAACCGTTGAAAATCTTGCATACCGATTTTTGTAGACCGATACCAACTCAAACCCCGGATGGACATAGGTATATAATGGTCATAATAGACGATTTTAGTCGCTATACATATATATTTTTACTAGCTGATACCCGCCTGCTTCGCTGGGCATACAATAAAATTTTATGGTGTAACCTAGACGAAAAATATAAACAAAATGATTAATTTCAAAAAGATAATGAATATAAATTTTGAATTAGAGAAAAGTGATTGTTTGTGATGACCGGTGTTAGCAAGTATTAAATATATGAGAAAAGTATTTTATTATTAATAATCAATCAATCAATCAATGGGTCAGTTAGTCATTAAATCTGTCATTACATAGATTTCCGCATCACCCATGAGGTACTGTGTAGTAAGATGCGTTCCCATTATTTTACATGGCGGGTCCCCAGTAGGCCTAAACCATGTAAAAATTACCAACATGAAAATAAATATATATTATATTTTTTTTTATTTTTTTAAACCCATTGAGTTATATTTTTTAGTAAATTTCACTTTGATGTTCTTTATTTTTTATGTATGGCAATTTTTATAAATATCAACGAAATTTTTATTTTTTATCACATTAATTTATTTCTTTCAATTATTACATTTAAGAACATATTATTATCATATGATTACTTATAATAATTGTTAAAAATATATAAAATCTAAAATAATGTACTTACATGTTTAAAACTTCTTTATATACAACATTCTTCGTTCGCTTCTCTGGTTGAAGAATGATGAGATTTTCAGAGGAACTTACTCTTGAACATGCTACATAAAATTGACCATGGGAAAAACAGTCACTTTGTAAATCTACACCAGCTAATTTTAAACTCTGCCCTTGAGCTTTATTAATAGTCATCGCGAAGCAAACTCTAACTGGAAACTGCAAACGCTTAAATTTAAAATGATAATCTGATGGAATCAAAGGTATTCTTGGAATGAATACATTTTCTCCCTCATACTTTCCTGTAAAAATGGTCGCTTCAATTAAATTTTTCCGCAGAGTTTTTACCTGTAGTCTGGTGCCATTACACAATTTGGGAGGATTCAAGTTACGCAACAACATTATCGGTGTACCAATCTTTAGATGAAGAATATGAGGTGGTATGCCTGGCGGGTTAAGTGTATGCAGAAACTCAACAGGATAATGAACAGTTTCCTCTACTTCTATGACTGTATCCACAGACTCATACTTCATATGTTCAGTTGTTTGTTGTTCTATCAGTAAGGTATTAATCCTATCAGCTGATTCATTTATTGGAGTCAGAATAGCTCTTTCTTTTAACCATGATAAACTATCTAATGCACCACGTTGAATATTCGGGTATATTCTATCAATCAAAGTAATCAACTCTCCCACAGTTTCACAAAGGTTACTTGGAATGGTTATTTTTCTTTCTTCTTCTGGGAGATTTCCGTTACCTATGTCAATTAATAATTCTGAAAACTCTTTCGCTCTCAAGTCATTTTGAAGACATACCCTCATATTAACTTTCAACGATAGGACTTTTATATTAGGCCATAAAATTGAAGATTTTAGGCAGGCTTTAATTTCATCTGCACGTGTCCCTCGTGGTACAACAGGTAAAGTTTGTCTGAAGTCACCAGCTAAAAGAATAGTCAACCCACCCATAAGTCGATTATTCTCTCTAATGTCTTGAAGTGTCTGATTAAGAGCCTCAACACCTTTCTTGTGGGCCATAGTACACTCATCCCACACTATAATTTTTGTTTCTCTGAGTACATGCGCCATGTCACTTTGCTTTGAGATATTACAAATGGGATTATCGGAATGATTCAAGTTGAGAGGTAGTTTAAAAGCTGAGTGCGCCGTCTTGCCTCCATCAATTAACGTAGCTGCAATCCCTGACGAAGCAACAGCAACAGCAATATTTTTTCTACTCCTAATTTTAGCAAGCAGAAGATTGATCAAGAAAGTTTTCCCAGTTCCACCAGGAGCATCAAGAAAAAACAACTTCCCTGAATTAGAATCAATACTGTTCAAGACTTCATCATAAACTTGTTTCTGATCGTCATTTAATTTCGAAACCCCTACAGAAACTGCTTCGATCAACTGAGAAACATCATAAGCCAATTCATTTATGTACTGACGGTTGTTAATAACGTTGCTTTGCTCTCTTAATGGTTCTGGAAGCCCAAATTCTAACAATGACTTACCTGACATTGATGTAACAATATCTTCAAGAAGGATAAGACACTGGTTGTAAACGATATCAACGATCAGTTCAACATCTCTACTCTCTCTTTCCATTTGTCTTTTGATATCTTCTGCCAAACTTTCCCGGTACTTTGTCCATAATTTTATCGGATCTCCCACTTGACAAAAAACCAACATAATCGCGAATAACTCTCTAATTTTATAAGGAGAATCAAAAATAGAAGCTTCCTCTAAAGTACGATCCCAGTTAATATCGTCTTCCAATAATCCAAGTGCTCTGCAAGTTGCTTGAAAAGTCGGATGCTCTACCCCTTCTACAGTTTTTAAATCATTGAATGAAGTAGGACCACGAATCTCATGTAGGAGAAGGCGTAAATAGTAGCATTCAGCATTACCGGGATGGACAGTATACACTCTACCCAACACATGATCTTTTTTAATTTCTGGAAAACCTGTCACGACTTTTCCTTTTTTCCTCCTAATAAATTCATTGTTTCTCCAAACGTAATAACCTGGAACTTCACTATACAAAAGAGTTCGCGCAAAACCATCTACTTTACAGAGATCGAAAAAACCTATAAGCGTTGTTTTCTTTGGATTCGCGATTTTATTAACAATGTTCTCTTCTGTGAAATAAACTCTTTGACCATTGTCTAGATGAACAGCAAGATGAACAACAGGAGGATATCTCTCATGAATGTGAAAACCGAAAATACGCCAGACTGCTTCAGAACTGCTTATGTATCGTCCTGCTTCATACCTAGAAACCTCATCTAAATTTTCAACGGTAAACGCTGCCTGATCAGAACCCTTATTTACGTACTTGCAGATGTATCTGATAGATTTAACTGAATTGCAATACTCAACATTGATATGAGCTTTGAAAGTACGTGACAAAACAGGATTAAATGGTACCACCCATCGATTATCAATATCATTTCCATTAATTTTTATTGCTATTCCACCGTCTTCCGGAGACCGCCTTCGATACTTAGGATATCCATCTTCACCTGTTTGAGTTTCTTTTAAGAAAGGCCTTGGGTATCGTTTAGTGCAAACACCAGCCAGCATGCAAGGTGAACTGAAATTGAAAACTCCACACGGGCCATGAATCATTGTTGATTTAATAATTTCATGAAGTGTTTGATCCTGATCAGGGTCAGGTAATTCAGCTCTTATAACTTCGTCAATAGAGTCAGGTCTTATTTTTTCTTCCAACCAAAGAAGAATATGAACATGTGGAAGTCCACGCTTCTGCCATTCCACAGTATACATGTTACACCTTACATTGCCAAAGATACAACCTTTTGTCAGAAGATTCATCATGTGTTTAACTTTCAAACAAAATACCCTCGCAATGATATCGTGTCGATCATAAGATTTTTGTCCTTGTCTCAAAAGATCTTCAATTTCTGACCATTTAGGATTGCAAGTGAATGTAATGAATAAATCTGGACGTCCGAAATGCCGTACGTACGTCATAGCGTCTTGAGTTCGTTCATGCATGTAGCGGGGTCCACCAGTGAACGAAGACGGCAATACAACCATTCTACCAAGTTCTGAAAACTGTCCATCTCTTTTTACCATAGCGTCTTTTAGGTGGATATATTCCTCACTCCTAAGTTTTGTTTGATTATTACGAATCCAATTGAGCCTTTCAGTTTCAATCTTAGCATACATGTCAACTAAAAACTGATTAAAGAGATTACGAAAGAGTACTAAATGACATATTTCACTAACACGCTCCATTAACCTATAACTGTAGAACTCAGAAGCAGAGACAGTCTTCTTGAGAGGGGACCTAGTCTTTGCGTCACGTTTAGGTATGTTTATGTAATAACCATCCTCTCCACGGAAAAACATCAAAGGGTACTGGAGAGCATCGTATGCACGATGCGTTTCACTAATCCGTATTAATTTATTGTCTATACTGTAAAGAATTATATCTCTTTTTTCGAAAGCCTGACCGACAATAACAACTGCTACTTCATTAGTTTGAGGAACATTGAAACGACCCTTGTGCTGACCTTGCGGTTTTCTATCGGCATTAATTACAACCTTGAACTCTTTTTGGTCTTTAGGAACTGAATCGATAGCGGCCTTGAAATCCAAAATATATTTATTATTTTTATGAAGCGACTTCTGTAGTTGGCTAACTAATTCGGGTTTAACACCAGGAGTAATTCCACAACGGATTTCACTCTCACGTTTATCATCCCCAAGAAAGTACAACTGAAGAAAAGAAGGATGCTGATGAGGTTCAGCCATAAGGCTACCTATTCTGTGGTACACTTGGCCCTGAATTTTAAATGTTGGCATATAATTTCCCTCCTTCACTTCTTTTGCTCCAAATGACGTCATCTGAAAACATCCGTTATACTTTCGAATCGTGGAAAGGAAATGTTCTGAAAGCGGGTCTTGATGGATAAGGAGACTGTTCAAAGGTTCAGGGTAGGGCTCAATTGTAGGAAGCTGGACTTGACCACCACTGCAGCACATCCCTGGAGGTTCATCCATCCATTTTAAAGCACGACAATAAATACACGGTAATCGTTTTCCAATGTTTACAATTTTATCATTTCCATAATCGATGTTCGTTTTGTAGTGAAAGCCAGACAAAGTCTTAGATTGCCAAGGTGCTAGTTTAATTTGTAACCTTTTTTGGTTGTATTTAACTACAGCTGCCTGATTAACATGTTGGTTTTGAGAAACGTACCTTTTTACAGCTTCTCTATTTACTTCAGGATGACTTTTAGTATATTTCGCAGCAGCTACTCTATTTACTTCAGGATGAAATTTATTATATTTTGAAGCAGCTTGTCTCAATTGTTTATTCCTAATTGCATTTGTAAATCGTTTCCTCCTTTTTTTCCTCTATTTGGTTGAAGGGGTATTACATTATCACTAATAGATTCACTTGAACCTGATAAATTAATTTTAGATATTGATTGAGGCTGTAAAACTTCCACTGACACATTTTCTTTAGGCTGAGACACTGAAAATGATACATTTTTATCATTTTGTTGCACATTATCATCACTATTTAAATTCAAATTTGATAAATTAATGTTAGAAACTAATTGAGGCTGTGAAACTGCCACTGACACATTTTCGTTAGTCTGAGACACTAAGAATGAAACATTTTCTTTACTTTTTTGCACATTATTATCACTACTTACATGAACATTACCACCATGCATTGACTCGACAAAATCAATCAAAGCATCGAAATGACCGTTATTAAAATTTCCCGTAAATCGTAGTCTTTTTATACCCTGTGTCGCTTCTCCAACGGAAGCCATGAGGCAGCCACCTTGATACACTTGAAATTGATAAGGAAATAATTCTGCAGCTGCCATAATTTCGCAAATGGACCCATACGTGTTATGCTTAGACATTTCTATACAGTAAATACCTTGAGTATCATAAGGGGCGCCAGATGGCATTTGTGTGACGCATTGAAATCTTGTCCAATTTTTTGATACATGTTTAACAATTTCTTTTCGAATTTCGTCAGCCTTCGATACGTTGCCGTATATCAGTAGGGACAGAGTAGAGAATAAACACGCTCCGTCGCCTATAATCTCGACAATTCGGAAAGGGATATAATGCCCACCTATTAAAATATATTCTACGTTCATAATAAAAATTTTTTAAATATTATAAATAAAAATTTTCAATAGAATTGAATCTTATCCTGAATTTAAAAAATATAAAAATTTTAATCAAAATAAAAAAAATATCGTTAATAAAATATTAATATCAATTTAAAAAAAGCATTAACAAATTAATGGAAATTAAAATTGTCATAAAAACTCACCAACACAACGGGAGTAAATTTAAATTATAAAAAATTAGAGCAATATCAACAAAACTCACCAATAACACAATTGAATTAAATTAAATTATTTATAATTATAACTTATGTATTTTTAGATAATTAATTAAAATTTTATATATTTTTTTGTCTATGAAATAATTTTTTTGACAGCTCTGAATTTGTTTATAAATTACATGAATAAATATGTTATTATTCTTTTGTCTAAGCGCCAACTTCAATAACGTTATTAAGATTGGTAATCTTATTATTACTTATTAATACCTATTAATCCTATTATTTCTTATCTTAGCGCCATTTTTTTATAAAATATGAATTTTAGTGATCAAGATTATGAAATTAATCACATATTAATTGGAAATATAAACAACAATGTTATTATATTAATTTTACTGAAAATTAACATCGATAAGTTAATGAATAAATTTATTTGTGCTTATAAATATAAAAATGAAAATTTTTAATCTTTATTATTAAGAAATTCATCACAAATTAAGTGGTATTAAGAAATATATTTATTATTATTCATTTTATTAATAATTATCTTAAATCTTCCTTTTTTTATAATAATTTAACGATATTGTTGTGAAATTTTAGAGAAGATACATCAAACACAATTTACCATTTTAATTTTAATCATTAAAATCAGTATAATCATTTAACAATATCAACATAATATTTATGTTATATTTATCTGTTTTATGATATAATGGAGTTCATCCTTCATGATCATTCCAATACATATTAACTATTTCAGTTATTAATGATTTAGCTATTCTTTCTTAAAAAAAGTATGATTATGAATTCCTACTGTCCCAACAATCAATCGATAAAAATCGATGTATTTGCCTAACATTGTATAGAATAATACTGTTGAATAATAATTGTATAGAATATTTGTATTTAGTAACTTTCTACTTTTATTCTAATCATTCCTCTGAATTTAGTTTACAACCGAATTTGTTATTACAATTTATTCATTTTAACAGTTGTTATAGCAACGGTAACCATTGCAACTGTAACCATGGCAATGGTAACCATGGCAACTTTATCCATTGCAACGGTAACCATGACAACGGTAACCATGGCAACGGTATCCATTTCAACTGTAACCATGGCAACGGTATCCATGACAACAGTAACCATGGCAATGGTAACCATGGCAACGGTAACCACTGCAACGGTAACCATGGCAACGGTTGATTAGCGTAGGTGGTTGGGCTGGGGGAGGGGGGTGAGTTCTATAATTGATGGGTGCCACTTGATGGGTTTCTTAGATTGGCGAATCAAAATGACATTTTCTAAAAAAAAAAGAGAGAGAGAGATATATAGGGAAGGGGCAAGAAGTCACGGGAGGGGAGGGGAAGAATGAGAGGGAGGGGAGGAAAGTAGCATACGTGATGGTAGACGAAAAATTCATTATAGCTAGGAATTGCGTAAAATCCGTTCTTAGTGAGCGTCTACATCACGAATGGAGTAAGTATGCTAAATTTCAAGTCAATCGGGCGAATAGTTTCGGAGATCTCGTGATGAGTGAATGAGTGGTATTTCGCTTATATATATATATATATGTCGGAGATGAGAATAGCTGGGTTCTTCCCAAGGGATGGGAAAATCCTAAGCACTTTTAGTTTATAGCTAGAAAATAAAACTTAGAATTTTAATTTTTACGATTTAACCCGCTAAGGAAATTTTAGTTAAACTTTCCTTAAGTCTTTTATGACGGTAGGCTCGGGTTCGAAAGATCACATCTGCGGGTCTAACGTAGCCACGGTCAAGGGACAGCAATACCCAAGTGTACATCTTCGGAATGTACAATTGCAAAACGTAGCTTGTACATTTTTTTCAGAATAATTACCTGAAGGAGCTACGGATTGAAAAATAAGTTTTGAGAAGAGGCAGTTCTCTCTGAACAGTGAGCGATAACTGATTGTTGTCCTTCTGACCGTGGATTCGTTCTCTTATCCAAGTCTGTCGTCATTTTATTATTTCTAACGTTTAACATTAACGATATCTTATTTGTTAATATTGTTCATATTGCTAGTTCAGTGTATTAAATAAATTATAATTGTTAATAATTAAATAATAAAATGTCTCAAGATAATAATAATAGTATGCGCCCTTCTCAACCCAACGCTAATCCGACATCAGAAGTGGGATCGACGCCGAGTATATCAATGCAAGAGCATATGGCTATTTTACGTGAGCTGATTCAATCAATTGCCCAAAAACCTGACACAAATTCCAGGAAGTTTACACTACCACGTTTTAACCCAGAAACCTCTGGCTCTGATCCGGCTGCATGGAGTTCAGCTGTTAGCATTATGATGGAAGAAAATCCATTGCAAGGCAGTGCACTATTTTCCGCGCTTAGTAGCGCCTTAGAGGGTTCCGCTGCACAGTGGTTGACTCAAATTATGGTTGGAGGAACTATTACTTGGTCTCGATTCAAGGAACTTTTTATTTCCCGTTTTGGTGGAAGAGAAACCGCAGCTTCTGCCCTTATGAAGATTTTTAACGAACAACCGTTAAAGGACGAGACAACTGGAGCTTTTGGGATTCGTTTACGCTCTCTTCTCAAGGCGAGGTGGGAAAATTTGAGTATGGCGGAGATTATCAACGGCGCTGTTCTCTATCGATTAACATCGCAAGATCACCGGGTCGAACGCGCAGCGCTTACGAGTGAGGTAAAAACGGAAGACCAATTTCTTAATGAAATGAGGGCTTACTCGTACGCAAAGAAGCGACCGTTGCAATCGTCCGAGAACTCGTCAAGTTCAGACCCGAAACGCTTCAAGCCAACGGAGACACGGATTAAATGTCTTTTCTGCGGTATTTCTGGTCACAAAATATCTGAATGTCGCAAGAAGTCATTTCTGGACAAGAGGAAAAATTCTCATAGTCCAGAAGGAAGTCGACCATCCACCGCGATAAAAGTAACCTGCTATAAGTGCCATAAAGAGGGTCATATTGCACCAAACTGTCCGTCAAGGAAGAACAACAGCAACAGCGGCAACAACAGTGGAAATCAGCACTCGAGCACCGAACGCCGAGTGGACTTTTGCACCGTGGATGTTCCAGTGGGTACAATGATCCATATGGGTGAGTCGTTTCCATTTTGCTTTGATTCAGGAGCTGAGTGCTCACTAATTAAAGAATCGGTTGCCAATAAATTTTCTGGAAAACATATCAATGATATAGTTTTAATGAGAGGTATCGGAGATAATTGTGTAAAATGTACATTACAAATTTTATCTACTGTTCGTATAAATAACTTTACATTGGAGATAGTCTTTCATGTAATTCCCGATAATTATTTAAAACATAATATAATGATTGGTCGTGAAATTCTAGGTCAGGGTTTCGAAGTAAATATTACGCAAAATCATTTTACCATTTGCAAGGCTAAAGTAGTCAATACCTGCGAAACAGTTCCTAGTGAGATTAACTTCAACAAAGTAGACACTGACGTCACGGGTAATGATAAAACTAGATTAATTTCCGTTTTAGAAAATTTTAAAGATTCTTTTATCACGGGTTTTCCCCGAACCGAAGTTACTACAGGTCAATTAGAAATACGTCTCATAGACCCTAATATTACCGTTCAGAGAAGACCGTATCGACTTAGCGTTGAAGAGCGGGAAATTGTCCGTTAAAGAATCGAAGAATTACTTAAAGCAAAAATTATAAAACCTAGTAATTCACCGTTTTCTAGCCCTATATTACTCGTTAAGAAGAAAGATGGTTCAGATAGACTTTGTGTGGATTACCGAGAGTTAAATAAAAATACCGTTGCAGATAGATTTCCTTTACCCTTAATTTCAGATCAGATCGCGAGATTACGGGATGCTAAATATTTTATAAGCTTAGATATGGCTAGCGGCTTTCACCAAATCGGTATCCACCCAAATTCTACTGAATTCACTGCTTTTGTTACTCCCGATGGTCAATATGAATATCTAAAAATGCCATTTGGATTGAAAAATGCACCGTCTGTTTTTCAAAGAGAAATTCTCAAAGCTCTGGGTGATTTAGCTTACTCTTGGGTTGTAGTTTACTTAGATGATGTGCTTATTATTGCGAGTTCGATAGAGCAGGCGTTGGAACGGTTGGAAACCCTTCTAAACGTTCTGGTTAAAACTGGATTTTCATTTAACTTTGCTAAATGTTCATTCCTTAAAACATCAATCTCTTACCTGGGTTATGAAGTCACTAATGGTAACATAAGACCCAATCCGCGTAAAATACAAGCTTTAAATTCTTTACCTGCACCAACTACTGTTACACAATTAAGACAATTTATCGGTTTAGCTTCTTATTTCCGTAAATTCATCCCAAAGTTTTCTCAAATTATGAAACCTTTATACTCTCTTACCTCAGGAAACAAAAACATAGATTGGCAAGATAAACACGAAACCCTACGACAAAAAATAATTACCATCTTAACAAATGAGCCAGTGTTGATAATCTTCGACCCTAATTATCCGATTGAACTACACACCGATGCCAGCTCTGACGGTTACGGGGCTATATTAATGTTAAAAGTAGAAGGTAACAATAGAGTTGTAGAATACTATAGTAAAAGGACTAGCTCAGCCGAATCCAGGTATCATTCGTACGAGCTGGAAACCTTAGCCGTAGTAAACTCAATTAAGCACTTTCGGCATTATTTACATGGTCGAGAATTTACAGTTGTTACTGACTGCAATTCTTTAAAAGCGTCTCAAAATAAAATCAATTTAAATGACCGGGTTCATAGATGGTGGGCTTTTCTACAATCCTTCACTTTTGAAATTGTTTACAGAGAAGGGAAACGAATGTCACATGTTGACTTCTTTTCTCGTAACCCAATTGACATCACTCGTAAACCTTTTGATAAAATTGAAGAGAAGGTAATTAATTTTACGGAAATATCGGAAGATTGGTTACTAGCAGAGCAACGTCGTGATCCTCAAATTTCAGAAATCGTTTCTAAATTACAAGACGATGAAATCGCGGAAGACATTTTAAAGACGTACGAATTAAGATCCGGTACCCTTTATCGGAAAATTCAAAGAAATGGGAAAACCCTTTGTCTACCCATTATTCCTCGAGGTTTTCGATGGTCTGTTATTAATCACGTACATCAATCGATCATGCATTTAGGTTGGGATAAAACTCTTGAAAAACTGTACGAATATTATTGGTTTGAAGGGATGGCGAAATACGTTCGGAAATTTGTAGAAAACTGTCATACTTGTCAAGTTTCTAAATCCAATTCAGGCAAGGTACAAGCCGAATTACATCCAATACCTAAAACCAGTATACCCTGGCATACTGTTCATATGGATATTACGGGCAAGCTAAGTGGTAAGAATGACTCAAAAGAGTACGTTATTGTACTCATTGACGCATTTACAAAATACGTATACCTGTACCATACCCGTAATATAGATTCTCTTAGTACAATCAAAGCACTTAAATCAGCTATATTTATTTTGGTAGTCCTTGTCGAGTAATCGCTGACCAAGGGAGATGCTTTACCGGTAAGGATTTCCAAAATTATTGTAAAAGTCAAGATATTAAATTACATTTAATAGCTACGGGATCTTGTAGAGCAAATGGTCAGGTAGAGCGCGTTATGGGTACTTTAAAGAACATGTTCACTGCAGTAGAAACTACCGGACGGTCATGGCAAGAAGCAATAGGCGAAATACAGTTGGCTCTGAATTGCACTACCAATCGTGTCACCAAATCAAGTCCCTTAGAATTATTAATTGGTAAGGTGGCAAGACCTTACGGATTTTTAGCGCATGAAAATACCGAAGTTAGAGAAGTAGATATCTCCAATGTAAGGCAACAAGCTATAAGTAATATCGAAAGTAATGCTCTCTATGATAAAAATAGATTTGATAAAACTAAGGCTAAAGTAGTTAAGTTTAGCATTGGTGATTTCGTATTATTGAAAAACGAAGAAAGAAATCAGACTAAGTTAGATCCGAAATTTAGGGGTCCATTTGTAATAGCGAAGGTTTTAGAAGGAGACAGATATATTTTAAATTCAGTTAAAGGCAAAAGAACGTATAAATACAGTCACGATAAATTAAGAAAAATGCCGCAGAGTTGTGTTCCTAGCGAGTTGGATCTTAGTGATCCTGAGGACGAAAATGACTCAATAAATGTAGAAAGCTCTGAAGAACATGGACAGTAATTTGAACCAAATAAACCTTTACACCACTTGTCCAGTGTGACAGTGGAGTTTAAAGCAATTTAGATATGTTTCCTTTACACCACTTGTCCAGTGTGGCAGTGGAGTCTAAAGCAATTTAGATGTGTTTCCTTTACACCACTTGTCCAGTGTGGCAGTGGAGTCTAAAGCAATTTAGATGTGTTTCCTTTACACCACTTGTCCAGTGTGGCAGTGGAGTCTAAAGTAATTTAGATGTGTTTATCCTGTCATTTGCAAAGAATAAAATTTAAAGAGAATCTACAGCTTGCGAAACACAACTGGCATTAGCGATTACACAATTTAAAGTTCTTTAAAATATTTTATAAACTCTACTATTCTTCGTTGTTCGGTTGGATCCCTGAATCGGCAGATTATTCAAAGTAGATCATTCATTATTTGAAGTTGTTAATTTAAATCTAACGTTAAGCAAAAACCAAATTTTAGATGCACCCGAGGACGTGTGATCGTCAGGACGGCCGTGTCGGAGATGAGAATAGCTGGGTTCTTCCCAAGGGATGGGAAAATCCTAAGCACTTTTAGTTTATAGCTAGAAAATAAAACTTAGAATTTTAATTTTTACGATTTAACCCGCTAAGGAAATTTTAGTTAAACTTTCCTTAAGTCTTTTATGACGGTAGGCTCGGGTTCGAAAGATCACATCTGCGGGTCTAACGTAGCCACGGTCAAGGGACAGCAATACCCAAGTGTACATCTTCGGAATGTACAATTGCAAAACGTAGCTTGTACATTTTTTCAGAATAATTACCTGAAGGAGCTACGGATTGAAAAATAAGTTTTGAGAAGAGGCAGTTCTCTCTGAACAGTGAGCGATAACTGATTGCTGTCCTTCTGACCGTGGATTCGTTCTCTTATCCAAGTCTGTCGTCATTTTATTATTTCTAACGTTTAACATTAACGATATCTTATTTGTTAATATTGTTCATATTGCTAGTTCAGTGTATTAAATAAATTATAATTGTTAATAATTAAATAATAAAATGTCTCAAGATAATAATAATAGTATGCGCCCTTCTCAACCCAACGCTAATCCGACATATAGATATATTAAGACAAAAATCACAAGCTACTCAGGTATTAAAAGACTTTATCAAATTTTGTATTACACAATTCAACTGGATACTAAAAGCAATGAGATTGGATCTTGGTGAAAAGTATATCAATCACGACTTGCAGATCCACTTTCAATATCATGAGATAAACTTTCAGCATACGGTACCTCATACACCCGAATTAAACGATATTGCTAAACGCAAAAATCGCTACGTTGTAATTTTGCTTACAAATACTGTGAGGAAGCAGGAGTCACAGCTGTACACCCACAAGATGGTCTGCCAACGGGACAAGAATTTGCAACGCCTCACGAAATATTTTTCAACAAGAAACCCAGTGTCCAAGATCTAAAAGAGTTTGGATCACGACCATTAGTTCATATTTTTAAACAACTTAGGACTAAACTAAATGTGAAAGCCAGAGATTGCATATTTGTCGGTTATCCCGAACACCAGAAGAGATATACGTTGTTAGAAACATCAATTAGCAAAGTTATCATCAGCATAAACGTAAAATTGATTGAAAGATCTCGCACCGAACGAGACGCTGATGATGAAGTTGAATTTGCATTCAACCCTGCACCTTAACTCAATATAACTACCGAAGAGGTCGCATACGTACCTTCTAAAATGCACAACGGAGAAGTAAGAAAAAAAAAGATTAAATGAGGAAAAAACTATTGAATTGAATAATCGAATAATCCAGGAGAAGTGCCTGTATTTGCCGGAATATCTATATTACCTGACAAAGATATGGAGTCTGATGACAAACCTTTAAGTGAGAGATTAACTCAAGCCATAAGCCAGAATGATAAAGAAACTACTACGGTCGAACAAACACTCAATGGACTAAACTCTAAGCTGTGGAAAATTGCTCTCTTGGAAGAGTTGCAGTCGTTACAAAAGAATAAAATTTGGGATGACAACACCGGGAAGACGAAGGGGTCCGGCGTGCTCCTCCCACCTGATGAATGGTCCTCATCCGAGAAGGACCGGTTGTGGGGAGCACTTCTGAGTTGATGTCTTGTCGTAACTCAGCTTTTCCAATGCAGTGGGTAGTTGGCCTACTGCACTGGCTACGTTGTTCGCCTGCAGACCTGATGTTATGGTCTGCGTTTACCGCGATGCGCCGCTTGGAGGCCACGTAGCAAGCACCGCTTATTATTATTATTATTATTATTATTATTATTATTATTATTATTATTATTATTATTTTTATCATTATTATTATTATTATTATTATTATTATTATTATTATTATTATTATTATTATTGTTGTTGTTGTTGTTGTTAGTAATTATTTATGGGAAAATATTAATGATCACGTCGTTTCACTAATAATAAGTTGAGTATCGTTTTGCTTACTGTTTTGATTAGTTCGCCATTGCCACGATGGATGGCGGACAATTTCGTCGTTTGTTCGCTCGTAGTAGAAACCGCCGAGCTGATAAAAGCGAAACTGCGTAGCGATAATTTTTGTTCTGTTAAAGAACATAAATTTAATTCACCTGAAATAGAGAATTCATTGTATCTTTCAAATAAATTCGAAATATCTAATTAATGATTTTTTGTTAATTATTTTTATTTGAAAATTATTTTTTCTAAGTCCCAGCGACAAATTAGTATGGAAATGAATTCGTTTGAAATTGATTGTAATTTGATGAATTGTTTGGTGAATCTGATATTTGATCGAATTGAGATTTATAATTGTGTGGGAATTTTTCGAAGTTCGACGGCGAGCGGTAGATGGCAATAATTCGCCAAGATCTTTCGCTTGTAGTAAAAACTTTTGGGTTGATAAAGCCCAAAAGTTTTCCGTCGATAAGCAACCTTCTCTTGGGTCTAATTTTCTCGACTGGAGAATTCTAGCTGAGGAAATTGAAGAGGAAGTGCACTCTACCTGGCGAGTACTATAACAGGTAAGTGCACTTTTCTACCCCCGAGCAAAGGCGACTCTCCACCTGGAAGCCTTCTGCCAAAAGGGGGCAAACACAGCTGAGTAGGTGAGGGAGAGGGGGATAATATTCACTCTCCCTTTGGGTATTGTGGATAGGGCCTGCGGGGCAGTACTAGCCACCGGTCAGGAGCTGGGCACGCGTTTTCAAGTACAACGGGATAATGTTTTTACCGACGACGGTAAAATTCAAAGTTTGTGAACGCCGTGTATGAGAAGGATTTTTGATAAATCGCCGTTTTTCTTTTGGTTAAATGTATATAAGATGTATATAAGATGATTATTGGTTTAATTAGAATAAAGAGGTTCTGCTTTGTATTTTATGTTTAAAATTTCGAGTTTTGATTTGATTTAAAAATTACTCTCGTTAGAATCCTGGACTCCGGCGAGCTTAATCCAGCCGGGGGTATAATAAGCCAAAAAGTACCCGTTACAACCTAAGGATTATAAATTATGGCTGAGTGACCCTACTTACAATCTCTAGAGGCTGATTGATTACGATGACGTCAACTGACCCGAGGATAGAGAATCTTGCCAGTCAAACAATAGATTAATATTTAAATTTTTGGGTGGTGCGATAATTTAACCCGAGAAAAAATGAATTTACCTGATCATATATATGTATATTTGATTATATATTAAATACATAGTATTATATATTATTATATATAAATTTTATATTAAATATATAAAATCATATAGAGACTAATATATCATATGTATATTTTCTAAATGATCATATCTGATCCAATCTAATTGATATTGAACCATACATATAATTAAACGTAAAGCTATGTACATAATTATGTCTCATCCAATGTAAATTATAAACTTATATTTATTAATGTATAATTAGATGCAGCATTTTTTAATAATTATATATAATGATATGTAAACTGAAATGACTATTTATTAACAATTAGAAATTTAAATTGTTTGAAGACAATTGTTTGATTTATTAAATTTCAATAAATATTTTTTAACATTCAATAGATATTTGTTTGGGAGGAAAGTTCATTTATTAATGGTTAATAAGTATTTATTAATAGTTAATAAGTATTTATTAATAGTTAATGAATATTCCGTTGAGTGAATTTGTCTTACTTGCAATGTCATATGATATGAAGATTGCTTATAAACAAAAATCATCTTTATAAATTATTTGCATAAATTACATTACATTATAATAACGTACATTGTAACATACCTGATTCTATCACATCTCGTAATTATCTTTTATATTTTTAATTATTAAAAACGTTAATTTATTTAGTGATTTAAATTATTATTATGTATTTCAGCTTTCGGGTTATAAAAAATGTCAAAAGAAAATTGCTGTTTTTGCTTTTGATTTGAAATAAACATTGGTCAACTGTTAACAAATAATTGTTAACATTTAATAAATCGCATTCAAGAAACAATTTATTAACTAATTTGTAACAATACTTTTCCCCAAATTTTAAATTTTACCGGAGGCGGGAATACTGGCTGGGTAGGGTACTTTAAGCTCGCCCTTCTTAATAAATAGTAATAAAATCCACCCGAAACTCCTCAGGCTGGGTTAGTGCACGAAAGGACGCCAGGTAATTTTATTGAAAAATTACCAAAATGATAAGAATGCCAAGGGTCTCGCCGGACGATCAATTAACGACTCGGAATAACGTGAATGAAAAATGGATTACGGAGTAATTAAAGCTAATATTAAAATAGAGTGAAATTAAAGGTAGTGAATAGTAGACCGCAAAATAATGTTTTATATCAATTAATTAAAGTAGGAAAGATAAGTCGCAGGAGAATACAAGGAATTAAGAGTTAGCAGAAAGAAAGCAATTCGACAAGTTACCAGATTAACTAATTAAATAAATTTTCATATGTAGATTTATTTTAACTACGGCCTCAGAGGTTAAAATTGTTGAGATCCTCGCAGGCCGACTTATTTCTATTTTTGTGTACAAATAACTTCTTTTTAAATATCTGGATCAATAATTAATTTTGTTGATCTCGAATGTGTTGCATTCGCATTGGAGTGTAATTATAATCGCAAAATAATTTCTATAGATAATTCAAAATAATATTTACGGATAATGCAAAATAATATTTATGAGCAACGCCAATTGTAAGCTGATTCACAAGGTTCGACATTCAACGTCGGTGATCACGCTGCTTTAAAAAATTAACAATATTTATAACGTAAACGGCGTTGATCGCAACTTGCGTCAATTGATTATATTCTCTTTTTTGTTTTTTTTTTTTTGTAAATTTAGTCGCCAAGCATAAACAATAATAATGATAAACAATATTTACTAATATAACATAAAGTAATACCCAAATTAATAACTCTGATATCGATTAATATTTAACTGCATCAATAGTTATTCGCTCTTGAAATATCATGAACACAATAATAATAATAAATCGAGTAGAAAGATAATTATGAGAATATCGCAGGATCAAATTTATATCTTAATAACTACGCAATAAAATTTTGACATGAGCCACAGGACGCGATCGGGTGATCAACCGTTGCGAATTTCCCCCGAGAGACCTATATTTAATTTCTCTAATGAATTAACCCACGTTTGATCATAAATAAGTTTGATTTTATTATCAACAGTTTAATGTAATTAATTTATTATACACTAGCCACGCGGCCAAGATGGCGGTCTCACGTGGGAAACCGGCGCCAGCTCCCGCCCAAGAGAATCTCAACAATTACCACGGTGAAATAATATCGAGGACTTACCAGAATATGTTAAGTCACCAGACCAAAATACTCTCGGTGGAATAAATGAGAAACTGATAAATAGTTGCTTTGCCAATTAAGCAATAATTATAAATAATATTACAATGTAATGGCTTGGGCACACTAATGCACTCTCTCCCATTTCACAACTGTGACCCCTTTTTTTATTCCACCGGCTGCATGCAACTAGTTGCAGCTACTGACCTGCCCTCTTGAGGGACTTCCCGTCACCTCAGCTCATGCCAGTATTATTTTTGGAAAGTCCAATTCCACCGCGTGATAAATAATTTTCTCCCAGGACATGAATCAAGCCGGCACCCACGTAAAATGTCAATTTAATAACAATCATACCCATTATTTAAATAATCATTTAACAAATAAACCAAACGTGAGTTTCAGGCATGAATTTGAGCCGAGCTTCAGGCTCGTGTGCTCCAAATTGAGGGCCTCGGGCGTCCTCAGGCCCGTCGGCCGTTCACCCGAGCCCCGTAACTTTTATAGATTAATTTAAGTAAATAAACTAATTATTTAAACTAAATGATTAAATTTGTCTCTTAATACTTCTTAGTCGCCGGCGATCACCTTGATCGCGTTTTGGGCTGAAATAAAGTACAAATAAATAATACAAACTTAAAACTAAATCTTATTTTATAATAAATTTTAATTTATTCGCCCAGGAGGTGCCGCCATCTGGCGGAGCCTCCGACACCAGCGTGCTCAAGCCCGGCGGAAAATGCCACAGCGTGTAAACACTGTGACAAATTATAAATATTTATGAAGTCTCATGATGTTAAAAAATCACTTGTTAATAGTTAATAAAGCTCATTAAACATAAGCAAATCCTTCTATCAGTGTAACTATATGAAAAACGTATGTAATTAGATATAAATCATGTATAATAGCATATAATTTTTTTTATTCCAGTGGTTATTTTGTGATTACTCTAAAACATTATCTGTTTTTATCTCAAAGTATGCTACTCCGATGATTAATTACTTGTAAACTATAGTATTTTGTGGATGAAATAATGGAACTGTATTAATTAACTTAACTTATGAAAATCGATTATGCACACGATTTGCATTACTTGTCGTTATTTCAAACTATACTCTTCAAGTAAGTCTCATAGGTAAACAGGTAGCGTGTTAGTCTTTTAAGCGTCAGGTCACCGATTCGAACCCCGCGTACCCTTAATGCCTATTATTTTTATAGAAATTATTATATCTAATTATATATATCATAAGATCTGGCCAATTTTCTGATCTAATTATATATAAGTGATTATATATAAATATATATGATTAAGCAAATTCATTTTTTCCCAGGAAGCTCGTAAAAAGCAGAAAAGTGTATCAGTATCTTCAACCTAAGCGGAAATAGTGGCTCTATCTGACGTATGACGAGAATGAACTTAGATCCGAAAAATGTTTGATTTTCTTTATGAGAGCCAGGGTCAAATTACAATAATTATTGAAGACAATCAAGGTTGACTTTATAAGCTACATACTAGAAACCAGAACCAAAGAAGTAAGCATGTTGATACGCAATTTGTCAATACCCGGGACTTACAAGAAAAGGGTATTGTAGAAATAACTTATTGCCAAACTAAGAACAATGATGCAAACATATTAAAAATCATTAGAACCTCAAAAGACAGCAACGCTGAACCAGATGATTGATTATCAGCGCGATTAACATTGAACCAATCATGGATACACGTAAATCATTAAATGAAAGTATTGGAAGCACTAGTACACGTGTATCACACACTCTATAATTAATGATTTTGTTATACTTATTTTCATTGCTATCTACTGTACTTTCTATTTCCGATATTATAGCGTGGAACAATAAATTATCTCGTACGGACGTATCTTTATAACTTTTTCCAATAGTCATGAATTATACTAGTTATCCTGAATCCTGAACATATAATTATTGAAAAATACTGCATCTAATTATAAATAATTATATATAATTATGAATAATCACATGCCAGTCCGTATAATCATATGGATTTATGAATAATCGAATACAATTATATATAAATAATATATAATTATATATAAGTACATCCAATTATATACTAATGTTTTTATCCGGGAAGTAGAAAATACGAAAACTTGAATTATAGCATGAGTTTAATTTTCTTACCTTTTCCAAGTTTCGGTGCCTTTCCGTTAGTCCTTGAAAAAGATTCATCTAAAACATCGTCCATAAAAGATATTTCTAATAAATAATCACAGATCAATAACAAAGTATTGTTCATACTTACCAGGAATGGAAGCTGAACTGGAACTAGATTGTTTGTCGAATTCATCTTCAGTCCCTAGAACATATTTTATTTATAGAGTAATTATTGATATTTTTTTTTAAGATATCTCATGTATCTAGTTTAATAACAGCCGCCCTAGAAAATAGGAGTTCATAATCATAATAATAATAATAATAATAATAATAATAATAGCGATGCTTGCTACGTGGCCTCCAAGCGGCGCATCGCGGGAAACGCAGACCATAACATCAGGTCTGTAGGCGAACGACATAGCCCGTGCAGTGGGCCAACTACCCACTGCATGGAAATAACTGAGTTACCACAAGATACCAACTCAGAAGTGCTCCCCACAACCGGTCCTTTTCGGATGAGGACCATTCATCAGGTGGGAGGAGCACGCCGGACCCGATGAATGATGACGACCCTGGCGCCTTAAGGACTTACTTTAAGTGGACGGAGGAACTGAGAGTCGATCTCTTGGTGTGCTACCAACGTAGCGAGCCGGGGGTGAGCGGCTATATGGCCCGGATGCACACTCTTTGGAGTGATATGCATCCGGAGCTAGCGCATTTTACGCCCAAACACCTGCGTAATTATGCCGCTCATCTTCGGCGAAATAGAAGATCGCTTGTGCCGGACAGAAGGCAGTCTAATAGACTTTCCTTTCCGGCGCAACTACACCAAGAGCGACGCCGTTCCTCCTTGGACAACAACAATCCCTTTGTAGGACGGCAAGTAAGTATATCTAAAAAGATAACTTACTCCCAACAACAGCTTGACGCGGTAAACGAAGATCTCCGTGCAAACATCCTGGAGGATTCCACCCTGCTCACTGTGAGCCAGGTTGTGTATGGTGCAGCAGTTTCGGCTTTTCCGAGAGAGAGACATTGTCTCTCGATCGAGGCAAGGTTGAGACAGCGCATCTTACAACTTGGCTCCAAAATTGACAGATCCCGGAAACATGTCTCCCGCATTCAGTGTGTGATTGAGTTCGAAACAACTCAAAAAGCATACACGCCCCGAATTCGACGCATTGCTGCTGAACTTCGGTGGCGTCATCACACACTGAACAAGAGTACTCTTCTTGTCATCAAAGAAGAGTCTCTTAATAAATTGCGGGCTCTAGTGACTGCCAAAAAGTCACTAGAGAAAAGGCTGAAGCGGTTGGTCGACAACTCGTTGTTTCGATCCAGCCCTTCACGGTTTCTGACACCAAAGACCGATGTTACCGGGACTTATCCAACACCTGAGCGGGTGGAAGCTTTTTGGACTGAGTTGTATGGAGATCAACCAAACGTGAACGCCAACACTCCAGCTCTGCACGACTTCAAAGCATTCTGTCGGGAACACCGTCGGCAGAATGCTGATGAAGAGAGCCCTGCAGTCAGTGTGGATGAAGTTCGTTCAGCTCTAAATGGCAGCAAAAATTGGGCTGCCCCGGGACCAGATGGCATTAATGTCTTCTGGTGGAAGAAGTTTACTTCTACCCACCTCCATCTGGCCCGCATATTTACATCGTACATTAGAGCTGACGATCCGATTCCGGACTGGCTTGTAGAAGGGCGAACCGTACTGATACCTAAAAAAGGTGACTTGTCTGACCCTAAGAATTTCAGGCCTATCACCTGCTTGAATGCGGTTTATAAAATTTTTACAAAAATTTTAAATAACCGTATCTTGCAGCAGATAGAGCCTGTATGGCAACAGATATATGAACAACGTGGCAGTAAAAGAGGCCTGTCAGGTTGCAAGGAGAACCTGATAGTGGATCGATGCGTCTTACAAGATGCGATCTACTATCAACGCAACCTGTCAATGGCTTGGATTGACTATCGCAAGGCATTTGACTCAACTCCTCATGAGTTGATTTTATATCTACTCAAATGCCTGGGAGTCAATCCGGAAATAGTGGAATGCATTCGGCGTACAATGCAGCTCTGGCGAACGCGTTTTCACATTGGAAGTGGAAACGCATTGCACGTAACCGGAGTTGTAGAGTATAAACGGGGGTCTTCCAAGGTGATTCCTTGAGCCCTCTGCTGTTTTGCGTTTCACTGCTGCCTATATCTGTTGCTCTCCGTAAAACTCGTGGGTACTCTGTGGGGCCTCCGGGTGATCGAAATATTCGATCACCCATCTGCTTTACATGGATGATCTGAAGCTCTATAGTGCTGATAAAGATCATCTAAAAGCGGCCCTCAACATCGTATCAGAGTACACACGAGATGTCGGAATGTCTTTTGGGTTGGACAAGTGTGCGGTCGTACACCTGGCGAGGGGTAAGTGCCGTATGCATGCGGTCTCTAAAGTCCAAACAGCTCTCCGGAGCGAGTATGTTAGGAGACTCCGGAAAATTTGGTCCTCCGAACTTTCCGGCAAAAATAAAGTCTCAGCTACTAATATGCTCGCTGTCCCAGTCTTACTATACTCTTTCGGTGTCCTGAAATGGGCCCGAAAGGATTTACGAGATCTCGACATCAAAACCCGTAAGATCATTAATATGAATCGGAGCATGCACCCCAATTCATCAGTCGCCAGATTATACCTCTCCCGGTCCATCGGTGGGAGAGGTTTGCAGAGTTTGGAGCGGCTTCACGACCGTTTGGTCCTGGGTTTAACACACGAAGTTGTCAATTTCACTGCAGACGAGGATGACTTTCTTATGCAAATTGTACATAAACATGAAAATGCGCATAAGGGGTCATTCTTGTATAAGGCAGCAATATATGCGGCAAGAACCCTTGGTCTTGGAGAAATAAACGCTCTTATGGAACTCCGAAAGGAGGAATTTAAGAGCGTCATCAGGAACGCCGAGGAAAAACTACTCCTTGGCGAACTGATGGACAAGTCCATGCACAGCGTGTTCTTTAAACACGTGCGTGATCATGGCTTGTCCACCCAGCTGACGTTTTCCTTCTTAAAGTCAGCTGGCCTGATGTCCGAGACTGAAGGGTTCATATTTGCCTGCCAAGATGGTGTCATTAACACTCTTGAGTACCGTAGCAAGGTGCTCCAGGTGCAGCTTCCGGACACTTCCTGTAGGAGGTGTAGACAACATCCGGAGACGCTTATGCACCTTTTGTCGGCATGTCCTGTGCTGGCGAGAGGTGCATATATCCAGCGTCACAATGCTGCCCTGAGAGTACTGTACTACTATCTTCGTCATTGCTACGGTATTGACGTGACACCAGTGCTGCCTTATCTGCCAGGAGATATTCCCCAGGTTGTTGAGAATGACAGTTGCAAAATTTATTGGAACATGCCATTTGCAACAACCCGGCGGATAGATCACAACAAACCTGATATTGTGCTCTTCGACAAGGCCACTCGTGACATTTATGTCATTGAGTTCTCGGCCCCGGCTGAATACAACATCTCAGCCAAAGAAGAGCACAAAAGACAAATATATCAGGATCTCCTGTTTGAAATTGGCAAACTTTACCCAGGTCACCGTGTCAAGCTTGTCGTCCTGATTGTTGGCGTCCTAGGAGGGATGAAACAGTCTTTTGTATCCTCACTTGCCAAAGTTCCAGCTTGCTCATCAAAAGCTGAGTTCTTGGCAGTTAGGATGCAGAAGGCTGTTATACTTGGTTCTCTCCGTCTCTTAAGGGAAATGACTTTGGCCTGCTGTGATCACTAACCGCCTTGTTGTGCGGAGTGGTCCAGCAGTAACGGATGGAGCTCAGGCCGGGCCCTCGGAGAATCGGACTCCGGGGATAACCCCCCTGAGCTTTTAATAACAAAATAATAAGAATAATAATAATTTTTTTATTTATTGTAATTTATTGCGTTAAGCGTAAATATGCAGCTTTTAGCAAGAGGTGCCCAAGGCAATGTATAAAATATAACATTAAAAATAATACTTAGAGTAGTGTTATTAAACATTGGAACCCAGCAAGAGAGTTTGAGATTGCAATAAAGCAATAGACTGTTAAATTAAGAATTAAAAGTTGAAATTGAAAATCGATATTAAGCTAAAAATATGACAAAGTTTGCTGCAGTAAGGCCCAGTTGCGGAGCAGGATACATTTTCTTGAGTAGTTATAAACCGCAAATATGGATAGTTCAGTTGACGCATTAAGTCGTGACAATACATCGGTGACATTAGGGTTCAGCTGGCCGAGGTAGTGGTTTCTGTAGGGTGTGAACAGCGGACATTTCATCAGAAAGTGTTCAATGGTGTCAGGTTCTTGCAGGTTACAGAGTGGACATGTGTTGTCAGGATCCAGTTTGCATGTGTTGAGAAGCGATAGATGGCAAATAAACCTATTTGCAAGTCTCAGTTGTGCAAAGACACGCTTAATCGATATAGAGTATCTTGACAGGAGATAAGCCGGTTCACGGTCTCGCGGAGTTCTAGGAATTATTAGCTGAGCATATGTTGATTGTCTATATGATTCGAAGTCCTTGTTCTCTAAATTGGTTCTGTATTTATTGAATATTTCTTATGTCTTGGTCTCCCAGATGTCAGGGTCGAGTGTGTAAAATAGATCCAGCTGGTCACATTCTGTTAGGAATTCTCTTAATTGAGAAGCCCAGTTGAACTTAGAGGCATGCTGCATATCCATTGTAAGATTAAAGGTCCTACGTAGGCATATTTTAACCAAGGTAGAATCATCTGAGCGTAATTTCTTAATGAGCCAAGTCCAAAGTAACTTCATTGCCTTCCCGGCCAGTGGTGTCAGGTTAAACTCCAGTCTTATTGCCTAATCAGCGGTGTTACGAGCAACCGTAATAGCTTCTTGTAGTAGAAACACTGTGCAGCTTCAAGTGAATTGCGGTATCTAATACCTCATGCAGGAAAGGCATACAAGAGCACCGAAGCAACTAGACTTTCGAATAATTTATTATAAGCATCCCAGGAATCATATTTGGCCTTGGAGAGTATCGAGATAGCAAGACCAGTCGCGCTTTTTACTTTCAGTATAGCTGTGTTTAGAGCGGCGAGTCCTAGGGTTGATGATGAAATTTTAACACCCAGAAAGTCCAGCTTGTTAACAACGTCTAAAGGAAATCCATTGTAGGGTCTAAAGGATTCAGGAATTTGCTTAAGCCTGCCGGCTGCTTTATAGATGATGATGTTGGTTTTATTACGGTTAACTTCAAGTCCATTGCACGAGCAGTAGTCATGTAGGGCTTTAAGCTTCCTGGAAAGATCTACATGTGAGTGAGCAAAGATGGAAGTGTCATCCGCTTATAACAAGATGATTAGATCATTTAGTTCATCTATGTTTAGACCAATAAGTCCTCTGTTCCGAAAGAACTCTTCAAAGTCCTAGAGAAAGAATATGAAGAGATCAGCACTCATCGATTCACCCTGAAGTACACCCCTGGTTACATCAAACTTGTCCGAAAGGTCACCGTTTGCTTTGACTTGAAAGGAGGCTGTTTCATACAGAGAAATGAGGATGTTTATAAATTTGCTGCTCGCATTTTTCCCTTGTAGCTTTTGCCAGAGGCGGTGGTGAGGAACAGAGTCAACGGCCCTTTTGAAGTCTACAGATATACCGAAGATTTCTCGCCCGTCATGATGTCTAAATTGTAGCTGAAGAGCACTTATTAGAATGAAAACTGCATCAGTACAGCTGCGTCCTTTTCTAAATCCTAGTTGGGATTCTGGAAGAATTTTTTCAGAGTCCATCCATTTAGCAAATCTTTTTTTCAAGTTTAGGGTGAATATTTTAGTTACAGTATTGACTAGTGTGTCACGTAAGTGTCGCTTAGGTGTCGTTCAAGTTTCGAAAGTGCCGCGTAGGTGTCGCACAAGTGTCACTTAGGTGTTTCGTTAGCATTAATCATGTATCGCTAAGTGTCTTTTTATTGACTCATCCATCGCTAATGTGTTGCTTAGGTGTCGAGATGGTGTTAACATGTGTCACGTAGGCGTCCCACAAGTTTTACTTAGGTGTCACGTCAGCTACGCTCATGAATCGCTTAGTATCCTTAATCGATACAACAGTTGCTAATGTGTCACATAGACGTCACTTAGGTGTTGATCAAGTGTCACACAGGTGTTGCTAACGTGTCGCATGTCCGTCGTGTAAGTAACGCACATATTGCTTATGTTCTGCTCAAGTATTGTTCATGTGTCGCACATATGTCGCTCTAGTGTCGTACATGTGTTGCTCAAGTGTCGCGCATGTTTCGCTCAAGAGTCGCATTTGTAATGCTTAAATATCGCACATGTTTCGCTGATGTGTCACGTAAGTGTCGCTTGAGTGTCGTTCAAGTGTCGCACATGTTTCGCTTAAGTGTCGCTTCGGTGTTGATCAAGTATCGCACATGCATTTTTTTCTGGGTTAGACTAGGCAAAAAGTCATTTGATACTTTTTCGTAGAGAATATCTTGTATTATAATTACCATCTGAGACTTAGGCTTTTATAGGTAAGCAAAAAAAATCCCCTGATTAAAAAAAAGTATTGAGACAAAGAAAAAAGTATTAAAAAGTATTGGTTTTCTAGTCGATCCCATACTTTTCAATGTTTTTTCCTTTGTCTCAATACTTTTTTTCATTCATGGTCACCAGGGATAACTTTATTTTTGAGTAAATTTCAAGTTTTTCACCGAAATTATTTTGTAACTTTTTTTTGGGCTAGACTAGGCAAAAAATCATTGGATACTTTTTCGTAGAGAATATTTTAGTCTATAATTACCACCTAAGACTCAAGCTTTTATGGGTGAGCAGAAAGAAATGACAGTGAAAAACCTCATTTTTCAGTTAATTTTACGTTTAAGACTGAACTTTTTTTAGGTATTCCTAGGCAAAAAATCATCGGCTACGTTTTCTTGAAAAATATTATTTTCTATAATTACAACTTGAGACTTAACCTTATATAGGCCAGCATAACAGAATCACCATGGAAAACTTAATTTTTTTCGTAAATTTCAAGTTTTTCACCGAAATTATTTTGTAATTTTTTTTTTGGCTACACTAGACAAAGAATCATTCGATACTTTTTCGTAGAAATTATTTCGTTCTATAATAACCACCTAAAGGTTACGGTTTCATAGATGAGCAGAAAAAAATGACCGTGAAAAATCTCATTTTTCAGTAAATTTCACGTTTTTGACTGAAATGATTTTGTAACTTTTTTTGGGTATTGCTAGGCAAAACATAATCTGCTACTTTTTTGTAGAGAATATTTATTTCTATAATTCCAACTTGAGACTTAACCTCATATAGGTCTCCATAAAAAAATCACCATGGAAAACCTAATTTTTAGTAAATTTCAAGTTCTTGACTGAGGTCATTTTGTAAATTTCTTTGGGTTTAACGAGGCAAAAAATCATTCGATACTTTTTTGAAGAGATTATTTTGTTCTATAATCACCACGTAAGAGTTAAGGTTCAATAGTTCAGCAGAAAAAAATGAAATTAAAAAGCCCTATTTTTTGGTAAATTTCAATTTTTTGACCGAAATTATTTTGTAACTTTTTTTGGGCTTTCTGAGCAAAAAATACTTCTAGATTTTCTTGTATAGATTATGTTTTCCCATACTTACTAGCAATAAGTTAAGCTTAACGAAAAAGTGTAAAAGAACTTAAATTATATTTCTTGTAAATTTCAATTTTTTTGGCCAAGATCATTTCGTAATTTTTTTTTTGGGCATGACTAGATGTAAAATACATCCATACTTTTTTGTAGAGAATGTTTTGTCTCTACCCTGATTAAAAAAAGTATTGAGAACAATAGAAACGGAATTGGAAAAAATTCGATTTATCATAAAAGTAATTATTTTCAATTCCGTTTTTAGTGTTCTCAATACTTTTGTTAACCAGGGTATAATAGCTAACTAAGAGTAATGCTTCAATCAGTTAACCAAATGGTATGACCATTTAGAACCTTATTTTTCCAGAAAATTGAGTATTTCTACCTATAATTATCAAAATAAATTGAGCCTACAACATAAAGTTTAAAAAACTTAAAATTCAATCATCCAGCAAAATACACGTTTTTAAATTAAAGTTTTTTCATAATAGTTTTGTCCTTGATGTCAGGTTGTGATTTTTAAGCCCACGTGTTCTGTTGCCAATCTCACTTTTATTTTGACATATTCTTTGTTTAAAATATACTATTAGTTTAAGCGCTTGAACTTGCTCGCGATCGTCATTTCGCTTGTGATTATTACTTTAGATTTGCTTTATTTTTAAGTTTAATTGTTATGTTACGTCCCCACCTGCGTTCGCAGATGTCTCAGATAGCAAATACGCGCGCTAATTCAATCGCTAACAATATTATAATAATTTCATAAACATTTATTTTTTCCTATAAATAATTACGTTAAATGATAAGCTAAGAATGTTAAACATTAGATATTAAATAATAGTTCACAGAAAATAGAAATTGATAAGTAAAAGTAACTTAGTCAATAACTAAATAAACAAAAATATCTTTAAGTTTACATTAACATTTTCCCACGTAGAATGTAAATGGGAAATCTAGACTTATGAAAATAATTCGTTGTAAGACAACTAGCGTTGGGTACATAGGTATATTTAAGAACATTCGAAGATTATTCTAAATAAATTATTGATAATGAACGCCTGCGTGTCGTGGACTCTGGAGTTGAGTCAGCGGGCGGGTCATCCGATCAAACCTCGGAAACGTGACACGCATCAACTCCAGAGATAAGGACATTCGGGGCCTGATACGCAACTCTACTCCTCCCAAGGCGCGGGCCTTAGACGAGGAAACATAATCAGGGTGCACGGGTAGTACGAAGCTCTTCTTGATCTAAAAGTTACGTAATTAAGGGGTTAGGGGTACTCAGAGGCCTGAAAAAATGATGATTTTCAATAATTTATTTTTTGTAGTTAATTACTTTATTTGACAAAAATAAAAACATAGCTTTATTAGAACACGTTTCGATTTGACTTCACGAAAATTTCAAAAAAAAAAATTAATAATTCAAAAAGTTATCGCTGTTTTTGTAGAGCCCGTTCCTCCCGAAGTCCTTTGCGGTGAACATCATAAGTCCTTGGAGATTCATCTAAAATCAATCGGACAAGAAAAATTAGTTTTATTAATAGATAATCTTGTGCCTGATCGAAGCTTTTTTTTTTTTTCGAAATTAACAAAATGGCGGCCTCAGGAAATTTTTTTCAAATTTTCGAGAAAAAAACCGACAGTTTATTGTTAAAAAAAATCGAAATTTTTGAAAAAAAAAAAATCCTTCGATCAGGCACGAGTTTTTAATGTATTTCAAAAGTACAATAAATTTTATTGAAATCTACCGAGCAGTTTTTAAGTTACAGTGTTCACCAGTTCAGAAAACATAGTTTTGAGAAAAACGCATTTAAAGTTTTGCTATGGATTTATGTCGAATTATAAGAATTATTTAATAACTTACACTGAGTCATCTATTCCTGACCATATAATAGCTCTTCAGCCGTCATAGCAGCTTCCAAAATATCGATTTGCTTGGTGCCTACGTTGCAATCAACCTTCTCGGGTGTTATCATTAGCGCGCTTATCTGCTACTTTGATACGTGCAGCATCATTCTTTCTGCATACCGATGAGAATTAGGCCCACAATTAAGTCCTAGTGTATTCATCAAGACTAATAATGAATTTATACCCTCATTAAATATACACATAGCAACGTATGCAGCTATTTGTACGATAGTATAACTAGTATTTACCGTTTTAGGGCATATTTTCCATACTAGTTGGTTAAAGCTTTCATTATTATTCTGATTGAATCCACCTACACATCTTGAAAGTAAATTTTCATTACTAAGATCTTCGTATATAGGCTTGATAGCTTTTAAAACATTAGAAGGTAAGGGAGAATAATCGTGAGAATAGGTATCAAGCTCTCCTCTTGCTTCAGCGCGCTGGTAAGAGCACCAAGATTCTTCGCCTTTTGGACACATATCATGATTCGGTTTTTCATCACTCGAGCCGTAGTGATAAAAGGTTGCCATTATAGCAGATTTCATATTTTCAATAGAATCACAATGCCGGCGTATTGCCGGCAATGTATATCCCCGTTTTTGCCAGGTTCCATCTCCCGATACAGTTAGATGATTTATATCTTCAGTTGTTTGCATTGCTTGCTTTTCTTCATTCACAGCTTTCGTCATGAAGGTTTCTGCGACGGTTTTACTACAATTCAAAATCTGTTGCAGTAAAATTGTATGCGTAGATTTATCTAAAAAAGACGGCAAGTCCATCAGGCCGCAAAACTTGCACAATCCTTCGTATCCTATTCCTAGTATTCTCATTACAAAAATGAAACGTCTGTTTATTTCATAAGAATGCCCAACGAAAGAACAGGAAGGAATATATTCATTTCCACAGTTATTACATGCAACTACAATTTTGAATCCCAGCCCACGTGTACTTGCTGTTTGAAACACTACATTTCCATCACATTTTTTACATTTTATAAGAGCAGAAATTGCAGTGAATACCTGAATAAAATTTATTATTCGAAATTCAGTACTGCTGTCTTCAGGTACATCATCTTCAGTGTTTTGTTTTAATTTTTTAGAAGATGTACTCTGAATACTTTCATCACGTTCGGCTGTTTTCGGATTAAAAACATTCTTTCTTTTGAGTGAACGCGACTTATTAATTTTTTCAGAACTCCGAAGTTCTCTTGAAACCTTTCTAGAATCACGTCCCATGGTTAATAATTTAATTTACTTGAGAAATAATTTATCACAAAACTATCGACTGATCAGTGCAACGACTACAGGTATACTGGCAACCAAAAATTATTTTTCAGTTCTTGTACTACCTACAAATTGTGAATATATGTAGAAGGATTTATATATATATATATATATATATATATATATATATATATATATATATATATATATAATTAAACATACATTAAAATGGGGAGATATTCATGACAATGAAACCCGAAAGGTCGGTTGCTTGCAGCTGTTTCTAGCTACCTGCTCTCGAATGCCACGTAGCACCCGAGCGTCCTTTGGTCATTGTTAAATAACTCGAAAAGAATTTGTCGGATTCACTTCAAATTTTCACACAATATTTTTAAAATATTATACTTTAAGAAAATGCAAAAAAAAATCGATTTTTTGAAAATTCTGACTACCCCTAACCCCTTAATACGCTCGATAATCAATTCTTGTCGAGAGACCTTAAAGAGCTAATAACCACGTACTTCACGGCAGTTGTCAAATCACATATTTTCAAAGTGTATTTTAATCATTGAATAAACTCATTTTTTAATTAAATTAACCGAAGTTAGCTATTTCGGAGTTAATTCGACAACCTCTACTTACGACTCTGGAGGTCGTAACATCTTTATCTCCAGCTCTAGTTGTTTTACTGGTTACTCATAAACCCGTGAGGTAACCGGGACGTTACAGTTAGACCCAACTTCCAGGTCCTGATAATCTTATTATAAGCTTGTTTCAGCATTTAAGACCAAGGTCCAACGATGGGTATCAGGACAGGTAATGAGGGAAATGCAAAAGCATAATATTGATTATTGGCAATAGATCGTAGCCCTTGCTCGTATTGGTGGTACCCTGTAATATCGGTCGCGAGTAGAAGGACTAGTAGATTTTAGTAATTGGCTTGAGAGGCCCTCGTGATCAGACACGAGGTCTGATAGTTTTTAGTAAAAATAAAATCGACAGACACGCGGGAGCCCGCATAGTGTAAGGAGTGTGGATCTAGCGCCTTGGTTCGAGTCCTATTTTTTGGTGAGTGCACACAAGTTGAGCTGAATTATTATTCGCACGTCGCGTTGTCTCCTGGCTTAGATAGTTGTATTTAAAAGTTATTATTAATTGTCGAGTCAATCCCGTCGTTAGTAAGGGGGTTTGTAGTGAAATACCTGTCCCAACAGTCACGCGTTTGGGTCCTCGAATTGGCCAGTATTGATTAAAATTTATAATTCTATTTTTCGCGATAATCCAACTGAGGAATTCGGGTATATCTCAGTTCAATATTATTCGATGAAATTTCTATTTCATAGTCAACGTCATTGTAAAATAAACAGTCTACATAGGATCTGGATTAATTATTGAAATTGTACGCGACATTAGTATGTTTATTTTATTATACAGTTCATCCAGCTAAGGAATTCGGCTCTGGCCTTAGCCTTACGTAACGTATTTGAATAAATAGTTTGTTTATGTTTGTTATGGATATTTCGAGATTATAGAATTACTGTTCCTCCTTTTCTTTCCTAATTCCATTATATTATTTATTTTCCCCTGAATACCTGCAGATCGACCCTGGAAATAAAGGGTTTGCTATTTTTTCCTGTTTGAAAAGAAATAACTTGCGTCCAAACGTGCTCTAACCCAGCCTGGGTGGCTACTGCAGTGTTGCTTAGGAGATTGAGAGCATCTCCTAAGCTTCCTATTTGTTTTTGTTTATTTCATTTTTGGCGACCTGGACAAATTTTTATTTTATTTGACGTATCCACTGTCGAGTCGTTTATAAAATAGTAAAACTTTGTTACAAATTAGAAGTATCAAGATAAATCGTTGAGTATTGAAAATTTTAATTTCACATTGCTTTAGGAAGATTTACTATTTCACATTTCACTCATTGGGCCTGAACCCAAGTTTCTCTCTCTCCAAGTCTTGAAGATGTTTGAAGCACTGTGTCTTGAATTCAGCTAACGTTGATGATATGGTGATCTGCGGTGGCAATGAATTCCAGAAGGCAGTCCCGTAGATAAGGAAAGAGTTCTGATACATAGTCGTCCTCGGTATTGGCTCTATTAATGAATCGGTTTTATCGCCTCGACGGGGTCTGGCTATATTAGGGTTAGGCCTTATGTTGTTGCCTAGCAGTTGGTTCGTATTGAGCATCAGGAATCCATAGTAAATACAGCCCATAACGTATAGTCTTTAATTTTTCGAAGAGAGCCAGTCCAGATCTAGTCGTGGTTTATTAATGTGCGCACCCAGCCGAAGTCGCAGGACAAATCTGGCATAATTATTGAGCGCACTAGTTAGTTTTCTTCCAAGGTTCTGGTTCAAGTTAGTTAGTGCACCTGCGCCATAGTCAAAAACTTGCAACACAAGACTGACTACTAATTGCCGCTTGATCGCCATGTTCATGGCGCCAGCAGATTGCCGCAATCTATAGAGTATCTTTGATGTAGTACTACAGGTCTTTGCAACTTGATTTGCTCACGAGAGTGTTGGATTTAAGTAGACGCTTAGGTATTTGAATTCTTTTACATATTCCAACATTTCACTATTGAACATGAGATTTGGAATAATTTTGTTGCTCAGAGCATTTACATTGTAAGCACTTCCAAAGATCAAGGCTTTAGTCTTTGATGTATTAATTCTAAGCTTATTACTCCGACACCATGAGTCTATTGCAGCGAGATCTTCATTAACTTTATTAACACCACTGGTAATATCATTTGGTTTACACCTTAAGTAAATTGTTCCATTATCTGCAAAGAAGAGGTGATGGCTGTGTAGTAAATATTTCGGGAGATCATTCATGAACAGTGAAAATAGTAATAGCCCCAGCACACTTCTTTGCGGAACACCAGACAGGGATTCCCTCCAGGTGAAAGTTTTAAACGGATGGCGTCAGGCATTAGTCCAAGATCAAAGAGCTTATGCAGTAGTAGCCGATGATCAACTGATTTAAATGCTTTGGTAAAGTCCAAAAATACTGCGATCGTGATCATCTGCTCATCGATTCCTGATCTAGCGTCGTTAACAAAACTTGTTTGCACGTCTAAGTGCCCATATCTGCCTGGAAGCCTGTCTGGTGCGAGTCCAAGATGTTGTAATCATTGATATAACTGATAAGCTGATCTAGCATAATTCTCTCCTGGATTTTAGACATCGCACACAATATTGAGATGGGCCGCATGTCCGATAAGGATTGAGGGTTGCGTATCTTCGGTATTGGAGTAATAAGCGATGATTTCCAGAGTGTGGGGAAGGTGCTGTGGTCTATCGATTTGTTGTTAAGTTCAGTAAGAGCTGGAGCTAGCAGATGCTTGAATGTCTTCAGCGCTAGAGTTGGTAGGCCATTAATACCCGAGGCGTTTGAGGAGAGGTTACTCAGGTATTTGACCACTTATGGAACAGTTGCCTGCATGAATCTAAACGTTGGCCCATTTAGTGCCTGATTTAGCGTCCTAGGCATCATCTCAAGGACCGGGAGCTCCGTACAATGCGCCATTGTGGCGTAATAGTTATTGAGTACAGAGAGGTCAAATTTGACTAGGTCCTTCAACTTTGTTGATGATACCGTGAGCCCAAGTCTATCTATTTGATTTCAGAACTTGGTGTAACTATTTGATGTAACTTTGACATGCTAGATGGTGCCCGCCTCTTTTAAATCTTCTATAGGCTTTGTTTCTTTCCCTTCTGATGCCTCTTAATTACTGTGTAATCCGCAGTGCGGGGCTGTGCTTTGCGTAGAATTCCCGAGTGGGGACACACCGATTAACCAGTTCTACAATGAGATTATTTAACTTGGGTAAATGTACATCAGGTGCATTAACTTCGTCAGGGTCACCGCTGAGTTCATCCACCCGCCAATTCACGATCTTGGCTACTAATAAATCATTAGTTTCATTCCATTTCAAGTAACGAACAAATCGCCTCGTAGAGTTAGGGGGCTTATACTTTAGACTGATGTAGATAAAGTCATGAAATGATAGAAATGGCTGCCGTAACTGACCCCACGCATCGAGCTGCAGCATTTGGCTGACTGCACATAGGTCAATCCACGTGTTGGCCTCTGCTGTGTGGTTGGTGGGCTGCATCGGAATAATATGAAGTCCAGTTCGTGTAACGAAGTCCTTCAGTCTGATGACTTTATCATTGTTAGCCTGTAGATCAATATTAAAGTCCCCTAGAACACAAACAAATTTGTAATTGACTAGTCTTGCTGTAAAATTATCTTTGAACATATGCATAAAACCTGATTTAGGTGGATGATAGACTTCAGCAATTAGGACTTAATATTGTGAAGGGCCCTAGACCTCAGCGATAAGGTATATAGGAAGTATAGTGTCTCCAGCACCCACAGATGAGCTGATTACTTATGCGCAAAGTTCTTTCTTGAAGTAGAGCGCAACACCTCTACCACGCTTATTGTGACGATCAACTCTGAGGAGAGAGTACCCAGGTAGTTCAATTTGTTGATCTTTAATTGGATTCGTTAGCCAGGTTTCAACCACGCTAATGACGTGATATGAGTTCAGTCTGAAGTATTCTCTGAATTCACATGAGTGAGCCATTAGCGATTGAGCGTTAAAAGAGCGCATGTTTGATATATCTAAGTGTGTTCTTGTATTGGCAATTGGATAGAGAATAGGAGAAGATAAAGGGAACAGGAGAAGATTCATAAATAAAGATGATACGATAAATCGTGAAGCGTTCCACATTTTTTTAAATTAAATCATTTTGTGAAGCAGAAAAGAACAGAAGTAACGAAAATTATTACGCGAAGCGTTTCTCATTCATGTAACAGGATAATTAGGAGGATAACTCGCGAGAAAATTCGGCGAGAAAAACCGCCAAATTAGTGATTATTAAGGTTAAAAGAAAATCAATCTCTTAACTGAAGATCACTAAAAGAAACAAAGCTGTAAATTTCAGTACTTGAACTAAATTCTATAATGCATTGACTGTAAGCCAGAATCTCACCAGCTACATGTGAGTGTTGGGACATATTGCAAATAAACCTGAAAACTATATTTTGGATTTTTTGACACATATAAAAGTTTAAATCATTTTTAACATGTTGATTGTTACTTCTACATAGAAAAAAATTGAACAAGTCAGATTTGAGGATGAGAAAACAATTTTCTATCTTTTTGCGTGAGTGGTGGGACATGTAATAAGCCTACGTTCGAATACAAAATATACAAAATCTAACGTATCTTTTCATTTGAATCAAATGTTTTTTTTCTTTATTGAATTCTTTTTTTTTTTTTAAATAAAATGAATCACTAGCTGGAATTGATAAGAAGATTAAAAAAAAAAAGTGTTGCCGATTTAAACAACATTTGGCCCGGATACTAGTTAGTACGACTGAAAAGTTACTTGGAGAGAAAAATCGATTTTCTTATTGATTAAAAGATGTTTTCTTTATGAATTAGTAAATCATAGACTTTTAACGATAAATTAAGACTAAATTAGAATTAGAATTAACTAGAGAAATTTTAAAATTTGAGTCATTTTTCCATTTCGCATGGGATGTCCCTTAAAATAAAAAGAAAAAATAAAAACAAATAAAAAAATATTAGGAAAACGGTTGACCCTAAAGGCCATCTCTGCAACTTCCCGCTAATTCCGTTAATACATGGCCGTTTTTTTTTGAGCTCTTCGAGCTAAAAAATACAATCTGTATAGTAATTTGAGCTCTTCGAGCTCGAAAAGATGCGTTTTCTGGGCTTTTGCGCTCTTTGAGCTTAAAAGTCTGATAGAAGTTTCATAGAACACTATTTTTTGGATTTTTAATCCGCAATAACTTTTGAATGAATGAACCGATTTTTACGCAGTTGGCGGCATTCTCCGCAGTTTTTTGAGCCTCATAAAGAATTTCTAAGTTTTATTTGGTCAAACTAGAAATTTCGGAGTAACTTTGAAAAAACACTTTTTTCGGTTTTCTTTCGTTCACGATATCTCTCGAACAAATCAACCGATTTTGACCGGATTGGCGGCGATCGACGTGATTTTTCAAGGTTGAAAGTAATTTAGTTTTTTGGATCGATCGGTTGAGCCGTTTAAGAGTTATTCCACAAAAACCACTTCTGAAAAAATTTTTTTTCCTATTCCCCTTTTTCCTTTTTCTCTATTCCCCTATTTTTTTTAAGGTTTCTCCAAATTTCTCGAAATCTATCGGTCCGAATCGATTCAAATTCTCAGGAAATCTGTTTGAGGAAACTCTTCAAAACTCCGCTTAGTACGTTCCAATCGGTTCAGTCATTCAAAAGTTATAAGCGAGTCACATAGTCACACACACACACACACACACACACACACACACACACACACACACACACAGTGACAACCTCGCGGGGATAGTCAGAGAAGCTGCCTGTGACCTTTCAACCTCGAGATGAAAACTCGATTTTTGCAAAACGGGGTGAAAACAATAACTTCCCGATTTTTGAAAATCTTTGATTGTCTTAGCGGGAAGTTATAAAAACAAAATTTAAAATGAAATTGTGAAACTCATGTAATTATCGTCTCTTTTTTTTTTTTTTTTTTTTTTTTTTTGAAAGCACTAATCACGAAAATCAATTTATGATTCTGCTATATTTTAAAACTCTTGCGAGAATTTCATTTTTGTTTATAGTAAAAAATTATCGAAGCCTAAGATTTTATTTATAATTTTTATAATATTGTAATAGTTTTACCTGGTCAGGTTGGCCCCTAATCAATTTTATGAATAAACTAACAAACTAACAAACAATCTATTTATTAGGGCGCCACCAGGATTTTTAATCACGGTTCCTGGAACCGGTCCAGAGCTGAGAAACCTTTTCTTAGGGTAGAGAGAGTGGAGGAAGGTGCTGTTGAATAATAAATAATTAATTAACAAGATTGATCAATATTTATTAACAATAAAAATTAACAAAACAAGTACTTATCAGAATCAACTAAATTTCACTCACACACTTACACTATAATTAATTAAAACTTATAAACTATAGCCTAACTAACGGCTAACCAGGACCAACGAGTCTCTCTGCGCAAAGACTGCAGTGCGACAGAGACCGTCTAGCCTAACTAACGGCTAACCAGAACAAAACCACTTTAATATAAGCCTAACTAACGGCTAACCAGAACCAACTTAACACTATTAACACTCTCTATCACGCATAACCCATACTAATCTTCACACACATAACCCACACTTTGCTTAATTTTTATTTTAAATTGAAAAAATGATTTTAATTTAATTACAATATTATTAAAATAAATTATTCAATCATTAGTATTTAATAATATGATAACTTTCAATTAACAACCAATTTCAATTAACTTTGAACTAATCTCCAACTTTCAATTTCCGATTGCTAATTTTAATTCGATTAAAATATTAGATAGATTAAAATTCCTCAGTAACTTATAGTCATGGTCTTAACAATATAACAATAACTATTTAAAACAAAAGGTCTTAATACCTTGGATTAACTTTTGGTAATTAAATTAATCATGGAAGAATTTTTTACAATCACGTTCAAAATTATTAACATAAAATTATTAATTAATTCTGACTAAATTTTTCCCGTGATATTTTCTACTCAGAATCATCAATTTCTTGGACTTAATGCCCATGCTATCAATTATTAATTTTCGGTAATTTTTAATTTAACTATCGCACGGCCTTAATCCCAAAATCAATTAATTCATCGTTAATAAATAAAATAGTTTTACAATATAAAATATTTTCGGTAAATAATTCTTAAGAAAATATTCCTAATAAATTTCCCATAGTTTTATCAATTATAAAAATAATCGACACAAGTAGAAAATATTAAGATTTATTTGCTAGAACATTCGCTAGCTAAGTTTTACTTGACCTTGGGTATTGGAATTTACTGCGACACAAATATGTACTGACGCTCGACCAAAATTCCACGAACAAAAGTTTGTCGATTATTTTCAAGAAACAAAAATTAATCAATTTTACTGAGTTAATTGTTATAAAAATTACAACAATAAAATTAACGAATTTTTCGGATGTTAATTAATTTGTAACAGGGTAAAATTACCCTTAATCGATAAGTCACCGGATATTGATAATTATTCGACATAGCACTGGCGCGTCTCGATCTTCGGGCCTAACGGGAAAATAGGAGGGGGTGAGTTTGGGTTAAAATAGGTGAGCCGTGCAGTGGAAAAGGGAGAAGTAGTGTGACCGCCAGACTGAGTGCCACGGAAATCAAGAAGGACCGATCCCCGGAGTAGTGACGAGACGAAGGAAGCCAACTACAACTAGGACTTCATCCTCAACGAGTGAGTTAGATCATCGTTTTGTTCGTCAAGGTATCAATTATTACTCTGTGGGAAAGAAGTGGACCGCGGTTTACCGAATACCCAGTTACTTCTCCTATTTAATCAATTGGATCGTTAATCGACGAAAATATAAAATATTAATAAATTAATTGTGGAACATTTGCTAGTTTGAATTCGGTGATTTTCATGGGGGTTTATACCCGAAGATCACTCAATCGACCTTGTGGGAAAATTTAATAGCTGAGAATTTTCAATTAATTATTTAACATCCGAAAATTTCGTTAATTTTATTGTTGTAATTTTTATAACAAATTAACTTAGTAAAATTGATTGATTTTTGTCCTTGAAAAAGATCGACAAATTTGTATTCGTGGAATTTTAGTCAAGCGTCAATTTTTGTGTCGCAGTAAATTCCAGTACCCAAGGTTAAGCAAAACAGCTAGCGAATATTCTAGCAATCAAAATTGAATATCTCGAAGTGTGTCAATTTTTTGTGATAGATAAAATTAATAGAAAGTATTGATAATAGTTTATATTAAGAATTAATGAGTAAAAATATTGTATATTAAGAATTAATTATTAAGAATATTTCATATTAGGAAAATTATTAAGAATTTTATATTAAGAGTTAATTATTAAGAATATTTTATAAGAGGAAAATTATCAATCGAAAATAATATAGATTAGAAAATTTATTAGGAATATTACATTAGGAATTAATTATTGAAAATATTGTATTATAAAATTATTTCGTCAAGAGTGAATTTGGTAATTTTTGGGATTAAGTCCGTGAATTAATTAAATTAATTCTTCTCTAATTTGATAATTATAAGTTTGGATTAAGTCCAAGAAATCAGTTAAGTGAGTTAAAATTGTCATAGTAAAGGTTTAATCAGAATTAGTTAATTAAACTTAGGTTAATAATTTTGAACGTGATCGTAGAAGTTATATTGTGATTTGTTTAATTATCAAAAGTTAATCCAAGGTATTAAGACATTTTGTTCCAAATAATTATTGTTATATTATTAAGACCGTGACTATAACTTACTTAGGAATTATAATCCAAATAATACTTTAATTCAAAGAAAATTAACAATCGGAATTTGAAAATTGTAATAGTTAGTTCAAAGTTATTTAGAAATTGATTGTTAATTGTAAGTTATTGTTTTACCAAATTCTAATGATTGAATGTTTTAATGGCTCGATTTTTAAGTTATATACAAAATTAAATTATTCTTAAATATTAAAATTATAAATAAAGTCAAATCAGTAGTGTTAGTGTGAAACAAGTGTGGGTTATGTGTGAGTTGCAGAGTATCTAGGTCTACGTTTCGTCACTGGGCTGTTACTGCTGTAGCTAGAGCGGGTTACGAGTGTGTGCTGCAGAACATCTAGGTCTACGTTTCGTCACTGGGCTGTTATTCTGTAGCAAAGTGTGGATAAGCTGCAGGAGTATCTAGGTCTACGTTTCGTCACTGGGCTGTTACTCCTGTGAGCCGAGTCAACGACCCCTGCATACGATTCGTCTCTGTGCGGGTGATTATAAGTTTAGTTAGTTGGTAAAATATTAAACGGGTAGACGCCGAAAGGGGCTCGTCGAGAATAAGAATATTGTTAAGTGTGGATAGTGTGTGAGAGATTGAATTTAGTTAACTCGTTTTAAGTCAAGATACTGTTAAGTTTTCCTTTTTTATTGTTAATAAATATTGGCCAATCTTGTTAATTATTTATTTATTATTCAGCAGCACCTTCCTCCACTCTCTCTACCCTAAGAATAAGATTTCTCAGCTCTGGACCGGTTCCAGGAACCGTGATTAAAAATCCTGGTGGCGCCCTAATAATTATATTGTTTGTTAATTTAGTTAGTTAATTTATAAAATTGATTAGGGGCCAACCTGAGCAGGTAAAACTGTTACATATTCTCGCGGAGATATGTTATGCGTCGGTTGAATCGTACAACGCAGTTAACTCATACCCAAGGTCAAAAAGTTACCACGCACTAGCGAAGAATTGGCGTCTGCTTTGAACACGCAAGAATTCTTGGTTGATTTTTTCTTACGAGTTTTAACTGAATAATTGAATTATTATTTAATGTTATTTATTACCAGATAATTATTGTCTGTTATATTGATTGCTGAGAATTGTTTACTGAAGTCTGGCCAAATTTAAGATTTCACTTAACTGAGATAAATTATTTATAATTTAATAAATTAATCGAAAATCCTACGAGGATAATTTTGTATTGAACTTAAGTTCTGGAAAAATTTATCTTGTTAATTTTCTTTCATCATTGTGAAAAATTCCTCAGAAATTCATTAGCAACGTGGATTATTAAGTTTGGGAGTCGTTAGTTAAAATTATTGAGGAAATTCTACAAGAATTTATTTTAATGATGAGTATTGAACTCATGACTAATTTAGAATAAATTTGGAAGTCGGATATAATTTAGGTTTTAGGGAATTAAATTGTTAATTGAAGATAGTCGGTAATTTTAATTATTAGCTGATGACTGAATACTTAAGTTGAGAGTTAATTTTGGAAAGTAAAATTTTGTCAATTCTTTTAATATTAAAAAAAATAAAGTGAGGTAAAATCAGTGTGTGTGTGTGTGTGTGTGTGTGTGTGTGTGTGTGTGTGTGTGTGTGTGTGTGTGAAGACGTATGGGTTGTGTGTGATAGAGAGTGTATACATCCTCTGCTTGTTGATGTTTTGCCGAGTAGAGTGATTAACCCGTCAGCATTCACGTTATGAGCATTTTGCTCACGCTCGATTTAAAACGATGATAACTTTTTTTTTCAAACGGAAAGGGTAGATGAAATTTTTTCTATCTTCGAGTAATTTTATCTATTTTCAAATTATGAACTTTTGAAATCCCTCAATATTATATATAATTTATAAAAAAATATTTTTTTCATGCGCGTCGGAAATTGTGAGCATTCTTCTCATCACGGGATCATAGGTGTAACAAAAAAAAATTCACTTTCGTTAACGTTCGGGCCAGTTCGTGTGCCTTCGTAAGTGTATAGCTGTTCGGCCGCACTCGGTATACTTTGTAACTTTTAAACTTATCTTCCGTTACATGTGCAATAACATAGACGCTAAGAATATTTATGTTTATTAGTTATGTTATAATAATAATAATAAATAATTATTCATTAATAATAATTATAAGAAGATTATGTAACGCGGATATATGAATGTAAGTAATTATCAGGGCCAGGGATTTCGTAGGGAAGGGGAAATACCAATACATGTAAAAAAAAAAAAGAGCAATACGTGTTCGCGGCAATATTAGGTAATTGCCAAAGTTCAGACTTATCAACGACAAAATTCAGATGTCATCGAGAACTGTCAAAATTAAATGTGAAATATCTAACCTTGTTACACAATGAATATAGGTGACATTCAGGGATTAAAAAAAACTTTTTTTTTAAATTATTTTATGAAATCGAATTATTCTCAGACTTTCAAGTAATTAGATTTTTAACTCGCCAACATAAATTTTAATATGACAAAATATGACCTGCATCGATGTATATATATAAAAAATTTTGCATTGGATTAATTCTTTTATATTCTTTTCTTACAAAAAAAAAAAAAATTCGCTCGTGATCTCGCTCATGATCTTGCTCGCGGTCGCGCTCGTGATCTCGCTCATGATCTCGCTCGTGATCTCGCTCATCATCTCGCTCGTGATTTCCTCGTGATCTCGCTCATGATCTCGCTCATGATCTTGCTTGTGATCTCGCTCGTGATCTCGTTCATGATCTCGCTCGTAATCTCGCTCATGATCTCGCTCATGATCTTGCTCGTGATCTCGCTCGTGGTCTTGCTCATGATCTCGCTCGTGATCTCGCTCGTGATCTCGCTCATGATCTTGCTCGCGGTCGCGCTCGTGATCTCGCTCGTAATCTCGCTCATGATCTCGCTCATGATCTTGCTCGTGATCTCGCTCGTGATCTCGCTCATGATCTCGCTCGTAATCTCGCTCATGATCTTGCTCGTGATTTCGAGATCACGAGCGAGATCACGAGCAAGATCATGAGCGAGATCACGAGGAAATCACGAGCGAGATGATGAGCGAGATCACGAGCGAGATCATGAGCGAGATCACGAGCGCGACCGCAAGCAAGATCATGAGAGAGATCACGAGCGAATTTTTTTTTTTTTGTAAGAAAAGAATATAAAAGAATTAATCCAATGCAAAATTTTTTATATATATACATCGATGCAGGTCATATTTTGTCATATTAAAATTTATGTTGGCGAGTTAAAAATCTCATTACTTGAAAGTCTGAGAATAATTCGATTTCATAAAATAATTTAAAAAAAATTTTTTTAATCCCTGAATGTCACCTATATTCATTGTGTAACAAGGTTAGATATTTCACATTTAATTTTGACAGTTCTCGATGACATCTGAATTTTGTCGTTGATAAGTCTGAACTTTGGCAATTACCTAATATTGCCGCGAACACGTATTGCTCTTTTTTTTTTTTTACATGTATTAGTATTTCCCCTTCCCTACGAAGTCCCTGGCCCTGGTAATTATATACTATTATTAAATTAAATGTCATATTGAAAATACTGTTTATCTGTAGATAACCAAAGTTTTTGATTTTATTAAAATTATTATTTAGACTAATTTTCTCGTTTATATAAAAATCAATAAGTTTTAATATTTTTTAAATTATTTTGTATAATTTAAATCAGTTGTAGTTAAATTAATCATGGTAAATTATTTATTTATGTATTTTCAGATCATCATGGGTTCATTGTATAATTTGCGATTGTCAAAAAAAATACCAAATGATATTGGACAAAAAGAAATTGATGAAATCGATCAAGATATTTTAGAACCTCTTCAACTTGATGACAATGACGAAGAATCGGATACTGAAACGAATGCTGAGGATGATGATGAAGTTGGACAATATGATACAGACACTGAGCAATCGCAATCTGAAAATTCTGAGGATTCTGATGCATCTAAAGATGAAAATAATAATGATAGTTCTAAATATGTACTTGGGAAAGACAATTTAACTAGGTGGCAACTTAATCCACCTAATCAACGAGTGAAAACTTCCAAAGCAAACATTATTACCCATCTTCCAGGCGTTAAAGGTTCAGCTAAAGATTTACACACTATTCTGGATATTTGGAAATTATTTTTCCCACTATCGACTGTGCAAGAAATTGTATCATGTACAAACATTTATTTAGAAAAATTACGTACAGAAAGGTCGTATCAGCGAGCAACAGATATTAATCCTACGAACGTCAATGAGATTTATGCTATAATCGGGTTATTGTTTTTAATTGGTCTGAAACATGGATCACACTCAAATTTAAGGGAACTATGGAGCTCTGATGGAACAGCACCTGATATATTTCGAGCTGTAATGAGTATGAGAAGATTTTACTTATTGCTCACTGCGTTACGATTTGATGACATAAACACTCGAGAGGAACGTAAAAAAGTGGATAATTTAGCTCACATCAGAAAATTTAGTGGTGATTTTATAGAAAGGTGTCAAAAGCTATATATACCAGGCGAATTTCTGACTATTGATGAAATGTTAGAAAGTTTTCGGGGTCGCTGTAAATTTTGCCAGTTTATAGCTAATAAACCTGCAAAGTATGGCATCAAAATTTATGCTTTAGTTGATTCAAAGACATTTTACACATTGAAAATGGAAATTTATGCTAGAAAACAACCAGAAGGTCCTTATAAAATATCAAATAGCGCTTTCGATGTTGTCAAAAGATTAAGTGTACTAGTTCTAAATACAGGTCGCAATATAACAATGGACAATTATTTTACTTCAATACCTCTCGCTCAAGACTTGTTACAAAATCATCGAACAACAATAGTGGGGACAATTCGTAAAAATAAAAAAGAGCTTCCTCAGAAGTTTTTGAATACTAAAAAAAGAGCAGTTGCTAGTAGTGAATTTGTATTTTCTAATAATTGTACTTTGGTATCATATATTCCAAGGAAAAATAAAAATGTCCTTGTTTTATCAACTATGCATCACTCACCGGAGATAGATGCTGAATCTGGACCAAAAATGAAACCAGAAATGATAACTTTTTATAATTCAACAAAAGGAGGAGTTGATACAGTTGACGAACTGAAAGGAAATTATTCAACAGCTCGAGAGACCAATCGTTGGCCAATGGTTATTTTTTATGCTTTTTTAAATATATCTGGTATAAACGCGCAAATAATTTACAATAACAACAAATCAGCTGATAAAAATGCAAATGTTAACATGACTCGCCGTGAATTTTTAAAAAAACTTGCGTTCGATTTAATTCAACCGCATCTTCTTGATCGGCTTGGAGAGCCGAGATTGACCATCGAGCTTCGTCAAATAATTTCGAGAATTACAAAATTGAAGTCAGATGCTGTCACGGAAGAAAATACCCAAGAGAATGAGACAAGTAATGGATACTGCTCATTCTGTCCGCGCCGAAAAAATCGTAAAACAAAAAAGAAATGTAGCCACTGTTCTTCGTTGATATGTAATGAACACACTGCATTTTACTGTATGGACTGTGAAAAACAGTTGACTGAATCTAATGATTGAAGTTTTCAAAAATTAAGTATTATTATTATTATTATTTTTATTATTAACATTTATAATATATCAAAAGTATTTTTTTGTGATTAACGCCATGAGCTGTGATAATGATTAGTCATTAAATTAAGCTTATGACTCGATGTGATAGATTGTTGTAACGATCTAAATAATTATATTAGATTAATAGTCATTTGATTTTAACTAGTATAAGTCTTATGAAATCTACGGATTTAAAATCTTATAAAAAAAAAAAATTAATACTAACATTTAAAATGTATAAATTTTTACAACTAATAAATTTACTACAATCAGTAATTTGAGAAATTATTTACTATAATTTTCACTATTTATTTTTCAGGTAATTATATGTATTCGAATAATCAAAATAATTTCTTTTTCAATCAGGTAATTATATTATTTTCAACATTTTACGTTAAAACAAGCGTTTTAACAATTATGTAGAGGTTATGAATCATAGATTTGAAAAAGTACTCAAGCGCGCGAGATGTTAGACGCATGCGCACAGAGCGTGAGCAAAGCTTTCATCACGTGAGTAAAGATTATCCGCAAGTTCACGTGAGTGCTGACGGGTTAAAACAGTCATAGAGCGTGAGGGTCCGGTGGACAGCATGAATTAGTTAGAAACTGCAGTATAGACGCTCTGTAAGAGGATACTGTCAGGATTAAGTGATTATAGTGTGAGTGTGAGAGTGTACACCTTGTTACATTGCTTTGTTATTAATAAATACCAGTTATATTGTTAATTAAGAATTTATTAAGTTACATTTTAGCACACCCTAATATATATATATATATATATATATATATATATATATATATTATAATGGCTTTTTCGCTGCGCTGGCGTCGTCAGCGCCGAAGAGGTCCACCTAAATGTTTTGGCCTACCTGGTTCGTTGTTGGTTGGGCGCCAGGAACTTTCGTTCCACGGTTCGTTGGTCCACGTGGATCGTCGTTGGGCGGCGGGTCGAGGCCGAAGAGATTCAATGTTTTACAAAGCGTACGAGGAATCGATTCGAGGAATAATTAAAATTAGGTCAAATAAATTAATTGTACAGGCACGATTACGAGTGAATTATTTATTCAACAATTAGCGAGATCGAGTAACATTCGCAGGTTCAATCCAAAAAAAATTATCAGAGGACGAATAAAAATCAATACAAAAAAAAATTTTGTTATAAATAATATCGTTACATAATTTTCATGAAAACGCCAAAATAACAAGCCAATCGGATTTTGGGCCACAGGCAATCGCAACAAGAACGCAAAATCTAAATTTCGTTCACGCAAGTCACTAAAATCCAGTCAAAAGTAGTTCGCAGGGAACAACGAAATTAACAACAAACAAAATAATTCATAAAATATAATTATCTCGCTTGTTTCGGCTAACAATTGTTTCGAATTAATTAATCAAGACAAATATTTATTCGCCGTGTTCGCTGAGCAACAATTTACGAATTTGTTAACAACAAAAAAAAATCAGTTAGTTCGCCGGGTTCGATTAACAACAGTCGGCGAGCCTATTAACAAAAAAAAATTACGCCGGTTTCGAGTAACAATAAAGTTGCGAATTAAAATAAAAACTTGTTTATTTAAGAATAATAATAAAAAAAAATAACAAAATTAATTTACTTCGCCGGTTTCGATCAACAGCAAAAAAAATAAATAATTAATCACCAGTTTATCTGGGATCGCTATTACCCGTCGAGTAATTCGCGGGAACAAAGCTCGAGTTGCGACAAAATTTTCAGAAGTATACTTTAACTCAAACAATTATACACAAGGATATTAACTACGTATTATCATATAATTTGGCACCGGGTACCTGGCTGACGTCACCGAAGCCGGAATTTAGCAACGCGATTGTTGAATTCCGGTACACTTTTGATTTCGGACTCAATTCCGAATTCGTGAGCAAATTTTCAATAAAAAAACTTTCAATAAAAATTATCGATAATAATCTATGTTAATCGCGGTTCGTGGTGAAGTCACCCAGGTAAATTAACAACTGCGACCGCACTTACCCCACTCAGTCGACCTCTCGGGATGTAGATCAATTACAACAAAAAAATTCGATGTCGGCGGTACTGATGAGGTGATTCCTCGGCGATGGCTTTTCCCCGGGAACGGCGAGATCGAACGTCACAATGCAGTTGATGACCTTGACGCTGGTGCAACACTCTCTTCAGTATTCACTGAACTTAACTCGATAACAAAACGGCGAAATTCTACGAGCAATTCTCCGTGTCGATTTTTCAAGTACAATTAGCACTACTTTTCCTCGACACACAAAAAAAAACGACAAGACGGTTCAATTTCCTCTTTCTTGTTCTTCAAAAAAAAACAGCGATGGCAAAAAAAAATTGCCGATTTTTAATTAATTACTTTTTATTTTCTGCCAAAACAGCGATAGCAACAACAATTAATGCGTTTTTCCAATTGATTTTTTTATTTTATCCAACACAGCGATAGCAACCAACAATTAATGCGTTTCTCATTAATTGCTTGATTTTTTTGTTGCACGTGGCGTACATGCATTCGGTCAGAATTATTCTACCGGCTTTTCCGTTTTCCTTTTGCCAACACGTGGTCTTTCCTTCAGCACCGCTAATGAGCTGCGCGTCCAATCAGCCGGCGTACGATAAATCTCGGATCGATGATTGGTCGATTTACCAATTTAGTGCGATATTCGGCGTTCAGGTGGAGCCTCGACGTGTCTCCCGCCGTTTCAACTTCAAGTCGTTCGTGGAGTCCGATTCCGTGCCTTGCTAGTCCCTCGCTGCTCCTCCCAGATGTCTCCTCGTCGCTGATATCGACTGAAATGCGGGTTTGTCCGGTCGCTTTCCCCATTCATACTATCTCACTCACTCTATATCCGATACATTAAATTTAGTTCGGACGCATCCATTCCTTATTACTACTAATTGGCGCGGTTCGGCTTAAATTTCTACCTCGAGCTTTGTTTAATGACCGGGACCACTTGGGGCGACACAGTCGCGTCGAATCTTAGCCTTTCATCAGCTTGACCAACACACAAGGCTAAATAATACCAAAAAAAAAATAATTCTATACTCGGATTCTAGGTGGGAAATTTCCCACGTCACAACACCTCCCCCCAGACGTCGACTGGGAGCCACATGGGTCGCAGAATCGGTGCCATTGGTCCCTTCACCTGAATATAGGGGTAGGATGCAACATAAATGAGAGCAAATGTACAAGAACGAACGTTTATTGAGAAAAAAAAATAATGATAATAATCAAAGAAAAAAAAAATACATTAATACTCCGCTCAGCGGCACGTTCAATTTACGACGTCATGCGACGATGACAAAAAAACTTGGTACGCAACGGCGTATCGACGGAACACACAATATGTAAAAAAAATATATTCTCAAATTCAGTACTTGCCTCCTCTATTGGGTGGCAGAGATCAGGCTTCGCCTAGCGAACCCACAAGCGCAACGGCGCATACAAACCAAAAAAAACAAGTAACAAAACAAAACAAAAAAAAATTAATTCACGGCAGTCGGCGAACCACCTCGTTGGCCGACGTATCGGCTACCCACGCCTTTCGGCAAGGGTTAGTGTCGTCCTTGGCGGGAGTCAGCGTCTCGAGGCGGCAGACCAAAAAGGGTCAGTTTCTGTACGGCTTCGTAGTTCGACATCCTGTAATAGTAACAATTACACACATTTTACATGCGACAATAATACACAGACCAAACAAAACAATTTAAATGTACGGCATTAGCTCGAGCTTCGTTCCTAATCGTCGAATTGTCGGGTCGAAAGATTCGAGATTCGGGTCAGCGGATTCGAAATTCGGGTCAGTTCGGGTTCGGTTCCTGGTCGAAGGTTCGATTTCGGATCGAAAGGTTTGAAATTTGGGTCGGAAGGTTCGATGTCGGGTCGAAAGGTTCGATTTAGGGTCGGTTCAGGTTCAGTTCCGGGTCGAAATGTTCGATTCAGATCGAAAGGTTTGAAATTCGGGTCAAAAGGTTCGATATTCGGGTCGCTCGTTAGGCGGTGCGCAAACGAAACGGTGAACAGGCCAATCCTCAGCTTGGTGTTCTTTCGAGCAATAATATGCGTTCTTACACTGCCGACAGCGCCATAGCTGTTCGGTCGATGCGCATACATTGCATTGATGTTTGGGTCGGGCATGAGCGGTCGTCTCGATTACGGGTCGATATACATAAGGTTCGGAATTGTTCGCATCGGGGTTCTGGTTCGCAGGGCCGAATGGCTCTATATTAATGTCGAAGATATCCGGTAGAGGTAACGTAGCCACAGCGACCACCTCTTTAACCGGACTTTCGATCCCAAATTCGACGGAGATCAGCGGTGGATCGTCTACTGCTGTCCCCGGGAAGCGTTTCCCGACGACGCAGCCCGACGTTGTTGCCAGCGGGTGCAACCAGGGCACCCAACTGTCGTACAATCTGCTGAACCACAAGTCCAGCAGTAACCGGTTCGGGGTGGACTCGGGCATGCTGTTCGCAAGTGACCTGCTTGGCCACAATTGAAACAGCGCCCTCGTAGTCCAGGATCGATCGTGAATGGTCGAGGTTGTCCTACCTTATCACGTGGCACAAAAGCTGACGCCGAGACGTTCAAGCAGCCACTGGCTGCGGTGGTGCGGCGTTTTCGACGGCTTTTTGTTGCGCCACTGAGGTCGGGGAAGTTTTCCTCTTCCTGCGAGGCGAGTTTGGCGATTTTGGTGGTTTTGATGCTGATGAAACGTCATCAATGGCCGCCACCTGCGACTTGGTCGTCTTACCCGGTACTCGTGACATGTATCGATCGGGCTGATATGCCAGCTCCGGCATCACGCTTTCGTTTGGCGTGACCGGAGTACGCGGTTGCGTGCGGCGTCTGGGTCGATCGAAGTCACGAACGAGTCGATACAGCTCGCCAAACGATGCGAAGTCTTCACGGTGTATCACGACGTGATACTCCGAACGAAGATTGTTGAAAGCGAAATTCAACTGTAGGCGTAGCGGCAAAGGCTCACTAACTAATGCCCACATAGCCAAAATAGAGTCCAGGTAATCCAAACCTGACTCCAACGGACCTTGAGTGCGATTCACGACCTCGCCGAGAGGCGGCACTCAATATCGGGTTCGCCGAAACGTTCACGAAGAGCGTTGCACAAGACCTCATACGAGTCGATGGCCCCTTTCATGTGGGTCCACCATGTCTTGGCTGCTCCGGTGAGAACAAGTGGCATAATAGCCAACACGTCAGCGTCATGAAGACCACAGGTCACCTGGCATTCCTCAAGACGTCGTAAATGACTCCAGTTTAGACGAGTCTTGTCCAGTGAATTTTAAATTCCATTTGGACACTCGTTCGTACATGGCAGGCTGATAATGAGCCCCACCAGTACGCGAGAGACCCTGGCGACTTTCCAAGTCGTGAGTTTCTCCTGGGACTGGTGAACATCCGGCATTATGAGCCTGATGGTTCATCTGGCTCATCGTCGAATTCGCTGCGGGTGGGAATCTAACATGGGGCGGACTTCGAATGGTTCGAGGACTCGGAATGGGTCGCGTGGGCCTCGTTGGTTCGCCCACTGACATACGAGGTCGCGACTCAGTCAACAGATACCTTCCGTATTGGTAGGGGTCGTATCGACCGTTAATCGGCCGGTAGCTGTCGTTGTGACTGTCGTGGTGGTCGTCATCGTCGTCACCACCGCATTGACACAGTGAGGAGGCAAGTCAATGCGACTGTATGTCTCTTTCGTCGTAAGATCGTCCGAAAATCGCGTGATCGGTTGATCTTCGAGGTCCAGATCGTATCTGGGTCAATGTTACGCTTTAACGCGCGCAGAAGTCGATCTCGAAGCACGTCTGACGTCCCCAATGGGTTAGCATTCAGAGTTACGAGCATCTCGCTAACCTGCAGTGAGTTTAACGCATACACCCATTCGTCAGCTTCATTTGTGGTTCGAGTTGTCGATCCTGTTTGATCGAGTGTGCGCATGGAGTGTTCCCGAGCACTTAATTCCCGAGTTTGACGCTCCAAATCGGCGACTTCGGCTTGGATTCGAATACGTTCGGCCGTGAGTCGTCGTCGCTCTGCTGCGAGAGGGTCGACTTCAGCCTTCGAGGTTCCCTGTCTCGAAGTGCTCGGAGGTGGCGTGCCTGAGCGAACAGGCGGGGTCGGATTCTGCCGGTGTAATGGATCGATGGGGTGCTCGATATCGTCCATGTTCTCTCGTTCATGCGGGTTCGTCATATCATTCGGGCTTTCGTCGCTTGAGCTCATCTTAATTAATTAACCTAACTATCTGCTGCAAATTCGCTCGAAATAGTCGCGACGCGTCGGAATCTCTTCGTGTAGCCCCACGTTGGGCGCCAAAATTTATAATGGCTTTTTCGCTGCGCTGGCGTCGTCAGCGCCGAAGAGGTCCACCTAAATGTTTTGGCCTACCTGGTTCGTTGATGGTTGGGCGCCAGGAACTTTCGTTCCACGGTTCGTTGGTCCACGTGGATCGTCGTTGGGCGGCGGGTCGAGGCCGAAGAGATTCAAATGTTTTACAAGCGTACGAGGAATCGATTCGAGGAATAATTAAAATTAGGTCAAATAAATTAATTGTACAGGCACGATTACGAGTGAATTATTTATTCAACAATTAGCGAGATCGAGTAACATTCGCAGGTTCAATCCAAAAAAATTATCAGAGGACGAATAAAAATCAATACAAAAAAAATTTGTTATAAATAATATCGTTACATAATTTGCATGAAAACGCCAAAATAACAAGCCAATCGGATTTTGGGCCACAGGCAATCGCAACAAGAACGCAAAATCTAAATTTCGTTCACGCAAGTCACTAAAATCCAGTCAAAAGTAGTTCGCAGGGAACAACGAAATTAACAACAAACAGAAATAATTCATAAAATATAATTATCTCGCTTGTTTCGGCTAACAATTGTTTCGAATTAATTAATCAAGACAAATATTTATTCGCCGTGTTCGCTGAGCAACAATTTACGAATTTGTTAACAACAAAAAAAAATCAGTTAGTTCGCCGGGTTCGATTAACAACAGTCGGCGAGCCTATTAACAAAAAAAATTACGCCGGTTTCGAGTAACAATAAAGTTGCGAATTAAAATAAAAACTTGTTTATTTAAGAATAATAATAAAAAAAATAACAAAATTAATTTACTTCGCCGGTTTCGATCAACAGCAAAAAAAATAAATAATAATCACCAGTTTATCTGGGATCGCTATTACCCGTCGAGTAATTCGCGGGAACAAAGCTCGAGTTGCGACAAAATTTTCAGAAGTATACTTTAACTCAAACAATTATACACAAGGATATTAACTACGTATTATCATATAATTTGGCACCGGGTACCTGGCTGACGTCACCGAAGCCGGAATTTAGCAACGCGATTGTTGAATTCCGGTACACTTTTGATTTCGGACTCAATTCCGAATTCGTGAGCAAATTTTCAATAAAAAAACTTTCAATAAAAATTATCGATAATAATCTATGTTAATCGCGGTTCGTGGTGAAGTCACCCAGGTAAATTAACAACTGCGACCGCACTTACCCCACTCAGTCGACCTCTCGGGATGTAGATCAATTACAACAAAAAAATTCGATGTCGGCGGTACTGATGAGGTGATTCCTCGGCGATGGCTTTTCCCGGGAACGGCGAGATCGAACGTCACAATGCAGTTGATGACCTTGACGCTGGTGCAACACTCTCTTCAGTATTCACTGAACTTAACTCGATAACAAAACGGCGAAATTCTACGAGCAATTCTCCGTGTCGATTTTTCAAGTAAATTAGCACTACTTTTCCTCGACACACAAAAAAAAACGACAAGACGGTTCAATTTCCTCTTTCTTTTCTTCAAAAAAAAACAGCGATAGCAAAAAAAATTGCCGATTTTTAATTAATTATTTTTATTTTCTAAAACAGCGATAGCAACAAAATTAATGCGTTTTTAATTATTTATTTTTCCAACACAGCGATAGCAATTATGCGTTTCTTTAATTGCTTGATTTTTTGCACGTGGCATACATGCGTTCGGTCAGAATTATTCTACCGGCTTTTCCGTTTTCCTTTTGCCAACACGTGGTCTTTCCTTCAGCACCGCTAATGAGCTGCGCGTCCAATCAGCCGTCGTACGATAAATAACTAGGATCGATGATTGGTCGATTTACCAATTTAGTACGATATTCGGCGTTCAGGTGGAGCCTCGACGTGTCTCCCGCCGTTTCAACTTCAGTCGTTCGTGGAGTCCGATTCCGTCTTGCTAGTCCCTCGCTGCTCCTCCCAGATGTCTCCTCGGTCGCTGATATCGACTGAAATGCGGGTTTGTCCGGTCGCTTTCCCCATTCATACTATCTCACTCACTCTATATCCGATACATTAAATTTAGTTCGGACGCATCCATTCCTTATTACTACTAATTGGCGCGGTTCGGCTTAAATTTCTACCTCGAGCTTTGTTTAATGACCGGGACCACTTGGGGCGACACAGTCGCGTCGAATCTTAGCCTTTCATCAGCTTGACCAACACACAAGGCTAAATAATACCAAAAAAAAATAATTCTATACTCGGATTCTAGGTGGGAAATTTCCCACGTCACAATATATATATATATATATATATATATATATATATATATATATATATATATAGGGTGATTCAGAATGACCTTCACAGCGGAAAACTGTAGATAAAGGATACGATTCTAAGAATAAAGTTCCTTAGTCGCTTTTCGATATTCTCAACAGTTTTTGAGTTATTCAAAATGTGAATTGACCAATCACAGACAAGCTTTAGGAATTAAAAAAAATAAAAAATAATAATTAATAAGTTTAGCACCACTGCCACAGCAGACTTTAAGTTAAACGATATTTATTGGATTTGAAAAGTTCGATTTCTCACAGAAAAAAAAACAAAACATGCAATTACAACCTAGAACGTATTTGTATATTTTTTTTTATCTTTTCCTTTTCACAGAAAACATTATCGACTTAAAATGATGCAATTATTAAAAATATAACTTCCGGAGAATTGACAAAATAAATAACGTATTTTTAAATATATAAACTTTGTAACAGCTTTACCTGCTCAGGTTGGCCCCTAATCAATTTTTTAAATAAATAAACAACAAAACTAAACAACAATATAATTATTAGGGCGCCACCAGGATTTTTAATCACGGTTCCTGGAACCGGTCCAGAGCTGAGAAACTTAATCTTAGGGTAGAGAGAGTGGAGGAAGGTGCTGTTGAATAATAAAAATTTAATTAACAAAATTGATCAATATTTATTAACAATATAATTTAACAAACTTAACAACTTAAGCGCTCACTCACACACTATAACTAACTTATTAACTAACGAAGCGGAGAATAAACTGCGAAATAACGATATTTACAAACGAACCTTCCAACGACGATACGATGACTAGACGGGCTTTTTCGAACAAACGGTCTCCCACACCTGGCTAAAACTAATGGGCTTTTTCGAACAAACGGTCTCCCACACCTGGCCTAAAACTAAGCTTAAAATTATAAGTCCACCGGACTACCAAAACGAACTCAACTTTACACACTTTAACTTAAAATTAAGTCCACCGGACTACCGAACTTAACACTATTAACACTCTCTATCACACATAACCCGTACAATTCTTCACACACATAACCCACACTTCGCTTAACTGATTCTTATTTTAAATTAAAAATGATTTTAATTTAATTACAATATTATTAAAATAAATTATTCAATCATTAGTAATTAATAAAACGACAATTTTCAATTAACTTTAAACTAATTTCTATAGAACCAGAGGCTTAATGCCTTGAATTAACTTAATCACGATCTAAACCTTTACAATCACTTCAAAATTATTAACATAAGTTTAATTAACAATATCTGACTAAACTTCTACTATGACAATTCCAACTCACTTAATAATTCCTTGGACTTAATATCCACGTCGATAATTATCAAATTCAGTAAAATTAATTTAATCAATCACGGACTTAATCCCAAAAATTACCAAATTCATAATTATAAAAATAATTTTACAATATAAAACTCTCAATAAAAATTCCTAATATAATATCCTTAATAATTTTCTGCTCTATAATAATCTCAACTAATAATTTTCCTAATATAAAATATTCAATAATTTTCCAATCTTTCTATCCTCAATAATTAACTCTTAATAATTTTCTTAATAATTTTCTTAATATAAAATATTCTTAATAATTAATTCTTAATAAAAAATATTATCAATAATTCTCTTCTAGTTTTATCACATAAAAATTTGACACAATTGAGATAATTCACTTTAATTGCTAGAATATTTGCTAGCTGTTTCGCTTGACCTTGGTTATTGGAATTTACTACGGCACAAAAATTGACACTTGACTTAAATTCCACGAATCAAAATTTGTCGATCTTTTCAAGGACAAAAATCAATCAATTTTACTAAGTTAATTGTTATAAAAATTACGACAATAAAATTAACGAATTATTCGGATGTTAAATAATTAATTGATTATTTCTCAGTTATTAAATTTTCCCGCAAGGTCAATTGAGAGATTTTCGGGTATAAACCCCCAAGAAAATCACCAAATTCAAAACTAGCAATTATTCCACAATTAATTTATATAAAATTTTAATTTTATTAAGAGGAGAAGAGGAATGATAGACCGAGTACAAACCGCGGTCTATCTTCCACCCACGGAATGAAAAGAAAATACCTGAGTATTTGACTCAATTCCTGTTCACGATGTCTCTTTAACGTGGTGAATCCTCTAGGTATTTTTTGCTTAGTTTTCCTTCCACTCCGGGGATCCGTCTTCAATTCAAACTTCAGTTTCCTGTAACAGTGAGAATGTTAGGAATATTGTCTCCAAGATTGAAAGACAATCTTAATAAATTTTTATCGCCGCGTTCCAAAATTTTACGTGCGAGGATATTAATTACCTGTTGTTCTGCTGAGTAGTGACCGGTGCGGTTGACTATCAAACCTCTTCTGATTTTGTCACACACCGGCTTTGAACACTTACCCGTTTTACCCCCCCCCTCTTAATTACTACACGGAAGACCCCAAAGATCGGGGCGCGCCAGTGCTGAGTCGACTAATTATCGATCTCCGGCGACTTATCGATTTAGGGTAATTTACCCTGTTACAACTTCAACCAAGAATTAAAAAAAATTTTTGAACTAATAAAATTGTCTTACTGAAAAAATAGCAATTTCACCAGACAAAAATATAGATATAGACAATACATAAAATATTTATTGAAAAATCTCTGGTTTTCTTGCTCGGTCTCGCTCAGGGCTTCGCTAAGCGCTTGATGTACGTCATAGCATATTTGCGAGACGGCCAGCGAGATGTCCGGCGAGACGTCCAGCGAGACGTCCCGCGAGACACTCAGCGATACGGCCAGCGAGACAGCTAGCGAGATGTCAGGCGAGACGGTCAGCGAGATGTTCAGCGAGACGTCCTGCGAGACAGCCAGCGAGACGGCCAGCGAGACGTCCCGCGAGACGTCCCGCGAGACACTCAGGGAGTCGGCCAGCGAGACCTCCTGCGAGACAGCCAGCGAGATGTCCGGCGAGATGACCGTCTCGCCGGACATCTCGCTGGACGTCTCGCTAACCGTGTCGCTGGACGTATCGTCGGACATCTCGCTAGCTGTTTTGCAGGACTTCTCGCTAGGTGTTTTGTTGACCGTCTCGCTGACCGTCTCGCCGGACATCTCGCTGGACGTCTCGCCGGACATTTCGCTGGACGTCTCACCGGACATCTCGCTAGCTATCTCGCAGGACGTTTCGCTGGCCGTCTCGCTGAGTGTCTCGCAGGACGTCTCGCTGGACATCTCGCTAAGTGTCTCGCTAACCGTCTCACCGGACATCTCGCTAGACGTCTCGCCGGCCGTCTCGCTGAGTGTCTCGCAAATATGCTATGACGTACATCAAGCGCTTAGCGAAGTCCTGAGTGAGACCGAGCAAGCAAAATCAGAGATTTTTCAATAATTATTTTATGTATTGTCTATATCTATATTTTTGTCTGTCTGAAATATCTAATATTTCAGTAAGACAATTTTATTATTTTAAAATTTTTTTTTTATTCCTGGTTGAAGTTTATATATTTAACAATACGTAATTTATTTTGTCAATTCTCCGTAAGTTATATTTTTAATAATTGCATCATCTTAAGTCGATAATGTTTTCTGTAGAAAGGAAAAGATAAAAAATATATACAAATACGTTCTAGGTTGTAATTGCAAGTTTTGTTTTTTTTTCTGTGAGAAATCGAACTTTTCAAATTAAATAAATATTGTTTTACTTGATGTCTGCTGTGGCAGTGGTGCTAAACTTATTTATTATTCTTTTTTATTTTTTTTAATTCCTAAAGCTTGTCTGTAATGGGTCAATTTACATTTTGAATAACTCAAAAACTATTGAGAATATCGAAAAGCGACTAAGGAACTTTATTCTTAGAATCGTCTCCTCTATCTACAGTTTTCCGCTGTGAAGGTCATTCTGAATCACCCTGTCAAATATATATATATATATATATATATATATATATATAATTATATATATATATATATATATTGTGACATGGGAAATTTCCCACCTAGATTTCAACTAGAGAGTATTATTTTTTTTTAATATTATTTAGCCTTGTGTGTTGGCCAAGCTGATGAATTGCTGAGATTCGACGCGACTGTGTCGCCCCAAGTGGTTCCGACCATAAAACAAAGCTCGAGGTAACATTTAAGCCGAACCGCGCCAATTAGTACTAATGAGGAATGGATGCGTCCGAACTAAATTTCGATGTATCGGATAGAGAGTGAGTGATATAGTATGAATGAGAAACGCGACCGGGCGAACCCGCATTTCAGTCGATATCAACGACCGAGGAGACATCTGGGAGGAGCAGCGAGTAACTAGGAAGGCACGGAATCGGACTCCATGAACGACTGGAAGTTGAAACGGCGGGAGAGCACGTCGAGGCTCCATCTGAACGCCGAATTTCGAACTAAATTGGGAAATCGACCAATCATCGATCACGGACATTTATCGTACGACGGCTGATTGGACGCGCAGCTTATTAGCGATGCTGGAGAGAAAGACCACGTGTTGGTGAAGGAAAACGGAAAAGCCAGTAAATAATTCTGACCTGGAACGCATCCGAGCCACGTGCAACGAAAAATACTTAATTAATTAATTGACACGCAATACTTTTTTTTGTTATCGTTACCGAAATTTAGCTTTTTTTTGTTTGTCGAGGAAAAGTTTACTATTATTGTTACTTGATAAGTCGACACGAGTTATTGTTCGTGAAAGTTCAGCCGTTTTGTTGTCGAAATCAAATTTAAGTGATTATCGTTGAGAGTGTGGGACCAGACAGTCAAGGACGACAGCATCACTTTTGTGACGTTCCGATCTCGCCGTTTCCGTGGGGAAACGCCATCGTCGAGGACATTTACATTCATCAGCACCGCCGACACCGGATTATGATTTGCTACCCATACCGAGGAGTCGACTGAGTGGGGTAAGTGCGGTCGCAGTTTGCTATTTTACCTGGGTGACTTCACCGCGATCCGCGATTAAATTGGATTATCATCGATAAGCGCTTATTCAAAGTTATTCTTTGTTCGAATTGATATTTGCTCACGACTTCGGAATTAAGTCCGAAATTAACTGTGTACCGGAATTCAACAATTGCGTTGTTAAATTCCGGCTTCGGTGACGTCAGCCAGGTACCCGGTGCCAAATCCTTTTGTAATAGGTTGCTAATAAAAAGTGTGTATAGTTGTTGAGTTATATCGTAAAATTTTGAGATTTTCTGTCGCAAAGCTAAATTAGCTCGATTAGAGGGCCATCTCAGAGCGAAAATAGGCACTACACCTCGAGCTTTGTTCCCGCAAATTACCCGACGGATAACAACAATCCCATTGAACAATCTATTGGTTATTATAATTTCAATTTTTTTTTGCCGCTATTATTGTTAATAAATTCGAATTGTTGTTAATCGAAAGCCGGCGAAATAAATAAAAATTTTTTTTACTAATAAATTCGCCAATTGTTGTTAACCGAACCCGGCGATATAAATAATTTTTTTTTTGTTAACAAATTCGTAAATAGTTGCTAAACGAACGCGGCGAACAAATAATTTTTTTTTTTTTTTTTAATCAATTCGTAACTATTGTTAAGACGAACACAGCGAACTAAATAATTCTTTATTTATTATTAATGAACTCCTAACTTGGAGCTCAGACGAAACAGGCGAAATAATTATATTTTATTAATTATATTTTTTTTGTTGTTAATTGCTTTGTTCCCTGCGAAACTACTGTCGACTTGATTTTAGTGACTTGCGTGCACGAATATTAAATTTTGCTTTCTTGTTGCGATTGACTGTGGTCCAAATTCCGATTGGCTTTATTATTTTGGCGATTTCATGAAATTTATTTAACAAAATATTATTTGTAGCGATTTTTTTTTGTATTGATCTTATTCGTTCTTTTGTTATTTTTTTTTGGATTGAACCTGCGAATGTTATTCGACCTCGCTAATTATTAAGTAAATAAAGTGACTCGTAATTGTACCTGCGCAATCAATTTTTATTTTATTTATTTTTTTTATTTATTATCCGAACCGATTTCCTTGCTCGTTTCGTAAACACTTTGAATCTCTTCGACCTCGACCCGCCGCCCAACGACGATCAACGTGAACCACTGAACAGTGGAACGGAAGTTCCTGGCGCTCAACCATCAATGAACCAGGTAAGCCAAACATTGAGGTGGACCTCTTCGGCGCTGTCGATGCCAGCGCAGCGAAAAAGCCATCATAATAATATATATATATATATATATATATATATATATATATATATTATATATATATATATATATATATATATTATATATATATATATATATTATATATATATATATATATATATATATATATATATATATATATATATATATATATATATATATTATAACGGGTTTTTCGACCTCGTGCGTTAGCGAAGCCGAAATCCGAAATAAAGACAATTTGGCCTACCTGCTTATTTCTTTGTTGGGCGCCAGGAGCTAGGCTCCACTCACTTCGTGTCCGGCTTATTCGGACCGGGACTCGTAGTCAGGGTGGCGGGTAAAAAGGTGCGATCTAACTTAAAGATGGAACTAGGAAGATAACCTGGGTATTAATAATTCGCCGACCTATTATTAGTTCTAATTTATTAACAAAAAAAAATCAATAGTCGTCGGAGTAACAGAATCACAATTTGATTTAACAATAAAATTTCCAAGAACAAAATTAAATAAAAAAAATTGTATGCCGCAATTAATTTAATACGTCGTAATTAAATTTTTGCAAACAAAAAAAAAAGAAAAGAAAAAAATAAAAAAAACCAAAATCAGCATCGCCTTTAATTAAATAAATTCAAAAAAAAATATATAATCGTCGCAAACATTAATCGTGATTAAATTAAATAGAATTTCTTCTTTAATAGTAATTAATTAAATTCAACAATTTATCCGTCGCAAATTGTTGAATTACTAACACGTAGTTGGATTAAATAAATGAATCGTCGCAAAGATTTCAATCAATATTAATTAATTAATTAATTAAATTGAATATCAATTAATTAAATTAACAAATTGTAAAAAAAAAAAAAATATGCAGTATCCTTGATACCTCGGACACCGTCGCAATGAATACAATTATCAAAAAAAAATACGCCTGGAACTCCAACAAGGTCAACGTCAAATTTTTCTATTTATTCTTAATATATTTGTCAACACAAAATTTTCAACCGTCGCTTTACCGCACGACCGAAGCTCAATACTCGGGATTATAACACGAACACTCAAGAATGTGAATAATCACTACAACAATGGAATTGGTACCAGAAATACCTCGTGGGATAATCTCCAGAATAATAACAAAAGAAACAAAATAAAATAGCAAAAGAAGTCTAACTTCAAACAAAATCATTAAGTCACTCGTGATTTTTGTTCGAGTAGGTAAATCCCACGAGATATCTTAAAGACGAGACCACTTACCCTGGTAAAAGGCGTCGGTCTCTCCAAGAAAACACAGCAGTCAAAGAAAATCAGCAATTGGATAGTATCCTGGTTGGGTCGCACGGTTCCGTCGTCCTCGGCTTCCACGGCGAATTTACCTCCGAGTAAATTCAACACGGCGTCGTAATAATTACGTTGTCGCAATAATTAACAATACCACAAAACAAGTGCACAAAATTGGCAAACTTCGTCGAAAAATAAACAAAATCTCAATAATCAATAAGCAAAAAAAATATCAAAAATTTTTGCGTCCGTCTATTGTCGAGGGAAAACGTGGAAGGGAGAACATCGCGTGGTTGTAGCCCGCCTGGCTGCACTCCCCTCTCCTTGGGCCCTTGATTCTTTTGGCTCTCCAAAGATGGCTCTTCCTGTCCCATTTTTCAATATCGACAGCTAATTGATGTAGTGGCTGGAGCATTGGCTCGCTCAACAGCCAGCTCGACAACTCCGCGCCTGCGCCGCTCGCCCAGCCGTAAACTGACCAGTCCGTCGTTTTATCCTCGGGTTAACTTTCCGTCGTCGGTGATCCACTTGGTGTGATTGCACGTCGATGATGCTCGTTGATGATCCTCTTCTCGGGTAAAGTGGTCGTCGCTTATCGTACCAAACAATATTTCTTATCTTAAAACTTACTTATTATCTAAATTAAATAATTAACCGCAGTTTTAAATTTTTTCGCGCGCTGTTGAGCTTCGATCGATTTTTCCCCGCGTGAGGGCGACTCGGTCGCGGCGAATCCAACCAATGACCTTCCTAACTGGGAAAATTTTTATTAAAAATAAAAAAAATTAAGTAAAAAAAAATATAATAATAAAAAAAAACTTATTAACAGGTGTGCTAAAAGCGGCCTGTTACAATATATATATATATATATATATATATATATATATATATAATATATATATAATATATAATATATATATATATATATATATTAGGGTGTGCCAAAATTCAATTTCCGTGAAGAACCTTTTAAAATTGGAATTTTGAGTTCCGCTTCTAGCTGGAGCTGTGTTAAGGCATTTCCCAAGATATTTTGGAGTGAGACAATTTATTTGATTTTCATAGAATTTTTTAACACGAGTTTCGTTTGTGCATTTCCGTTGGAATTTTAAATTTTGGCCGGAAGTGCTCAACTAAATCTTCTGTTAAAAATTCTATCAAAATCAAATAAATCGTCTCACTCCAAAATATCTTGGGAAATGCCTTAACACAGCTCCAGCTAAAAGCGGAACTCAAAATTCCAATTTTAAAAGGTTCTTCACGGAAATTGAATTTTGGCACACCCTAATATATATATTAGACAAGATTCCGCATTTGGAACCTTCCGCTCGTGAGACTGACCGGAACTTTGAGCATAAGGTGAGCGGAACATTTTAAAATCCTAAGGAGCATGCAATCGGACCATAAAATTTTAAAATAATATTTGCACCAACTTTAAATGATAATTTACAAATTTGGGTCTATTTGTTTTATTTTCAAAACTCTCAAAAGTGCCACTGAAATTCCTATAAAATTTCAAAGAAAAATTTTGCGCTAGTTTCGAGTGTCACCGAGGAATGTTAGATAAGAAAAAAAGGTCGCTGTAATTCCTTGAATTTTCCGAGAAAAATGTTAAGAAAACTATGGAATATTGAGAAAAATAAAAGTGTCGACAAAATTCCTAAAATCTTCCCGATGGAGCATCCAGGGTGCTTTCAGATAAGACTGTAGAGTATTGAAAATTAAAAAAATTGCCGCTAAAATTACTGGATTTTTTCGAACAAAGTGACTAGGGTGCTTTCAGATCATACTTCAGGACATGAAATATTAAAACAGTGTGCAGCTGTATTATTCCGGACCGAGCACTAGGATACTTTTATGTCATACTTCGGAACATAAAAAGTAAAAAAAAAAAGTGCTACTACGATCCGTAGAATCTTTTGGAGGAAAAGTCTTGGAACTATCAGATTATACTGGGGAAAATGGAAAAAATAAGAAGTGCTGCTAAAATTCTTGAAATCTTCCGGCAGGAGTAATTGGGTTACTTTTAGGTTAAACTGTGGAATACTGAAAATAACGAAAGATTCCAGGAATTTTGGCGGCATTCACGTTATGTATTGTACTCCGTAGTTCTACATGAAAACACTCGAGAAACCTACTCTGGAATATTCTAGGAATTTTAGTGGCAGTTTTGTAAATATTTTGTATTTAGCAGTCTTACCTGAAAGCACCTGAGAAAGTAAGGACTTTTTGTTATAAAATTTCCTTGTAACCAGGGTGTTTCGCCCAGGTCCAGTTCGTCACCCCTTTCCTTCTTAAAAAGGGCGCCACTGGGATTTTAGACACAATGACCCAGAAACCGGGGAAGCATGAAAGGGGAAAGACAGAATCGTGCGAAGTTCGAGAGGGCTGTAAATAATACTGAGAAAAATTATTTAAAACAAATAAAATTATTTATTCAATTTAATTATATACTTTAACAATTTCTAAACAATCAACTTATAGACTAACTTAATCGTGAGAACCCCTCACCTACGCAGGCCCTTGCCAAATATTCTTACAACTCAATATCAACTATCTCTATAATTTTCTAATCTTCGTCACTCCGACGGAATACCAAACAACATAATTCACCTCGTCAACCTGACGAAATACCAAATAACATCATTTTCCTACAATTAAAACCTATTCCCGACGGCGCCCCCGACTCGGGCGTCTACGCAGCAGTTTCCTAACTTAATCCGTTGTACCCCTGACTCGGGCGTCTATACAACATTTCTAAATAACTCCCTAAATTCCATATAACCAATCGTCCACCGGACGCTAACTTAATATACAATTTTCTCTAATTACTAAATTTCTCCGAATTACTAATCAGCTAAATTCCTGGAATTTTACGCTTAACATTTCTTCAATACAAAATATCAAATTCACTAATTTAATTCATTACAAAGTTTATCAACCAAAATTTCTTAACTAAATTCATTAATCAATTTCATTCCTTCTACTAAACTCAGTAATCAATTAAATTCATTAAATTCGTTATCTAAATTACTTAATTCGGCCCAGCGGCTTAAAGTAAATATTACAAAATCCCAAATTTCTAATTCTATAAATTTAACAAGCCTCATTAAGTATTCAACTACATATAGTCCAGAATGACCATGACTTATCTAAATTACACGATTGCTTCTACTATTCCAAATTTTACCAAGATAATTTTAGCTAAATAATTTATCATAACTAAAAGACTTGTAACAAATGACATTGATGAATAATTTACTTATAAAAGAATCTACTAATATAAAAGTGACATCTGAGACAATAGCGATCATTGATTGACAAAAATTAATTACGATTAATTCAGCCTCTTAATTTTACCAATTCAAGGTTGGCCTGAAATAATTGTAATAATACCTCTGACTTAACTTTCAAATTCTCTAAACGTTGACTCATGTCCTGCTTGAGACTGACGAAATCAGCGGCTGGTTGGTCTCTCTCTCGTCTCCAATGAACTATCTGGCTCGAAGTAAAGGGTTCCCAAATTCCGAGTCGTAGATTGACTTCCTTTTTGATAGATACCGAATCTCAATGACAGAATTTATTTCACAGCACTACACTGGCTCACTGTTTTGCCAAAAAGGACTACTCTCTCATCACTGGCTCTAAAAGCCTCGATGTTTTTCTTGCCGGCTCTTTTATAACCCTCAACTCTAGGTTCTCGAACTTTCCTATTGTCAACCCCGCTTCGTTTTCGGGGACAGTAGTGGGGACTATCGATTTGCACACCCGGTGACAAGTCTAAACTACTTGTCAAAATCGAAAGGTAAGGGAAAACCCTTATTTATCGTGGCGTCAATAAGGTGGTCGATAATGACCATGGGAAGTTCGATTTTCCCTGTCTCATCCTCCTCTTTTTAAATCAGTTATTTTCAATTCGAAAAATCGTTACTAGCTTTTGAAATACTCGCAAAAATCGAAACCCCCTTTTTTAACTTGCCGCTAAGAAAATTGAAAATTTTCAAAAATTAGGAAGTTATTGTTTTCACCCCCTTTTGCCAAAATCGAGTTTTCATCAGATTTCGACGTTTTAAGGTCTCAGGAAGCTTCCCTGACTACTCCCGCGATGCTGTCTGTATGTCTGTATGGACATGTGTGTGTGTGTGTGTGTGTGTGTGTGTGTGTGTGTGTGTGACCCTTTTATAACTTTTGAATGGCTTGACCGATTTCATCGCGGTTGGTGCCATTCGAAAGGGCTTGATCAAACTTAGATTTCCTAAAAATTTGAACCGATGCGGACCAGTAGATTTTGAGAAATTGTAAAAAAACTACAAAAAAAAATTTTTTTTAAAGTGTTTTTTTTGGAATAACTTTCAAACGGCTTCACCGATCAATTCCAAAAACTAATCAGCTCTTAACATCAAAAAACTGTGTCGATCGCCGCCAGTCCAGTCAAAATCGGTTAATTCGTTCGTGAGTTATCGTGAACGAAAGAAAACCGCAAAAAGTGTTTTTTCGGGGTTACTCTGAAATTTTCGGTTTGATCAATTGAAACCTGAAAATAACTTATGAGGATGATAGAACTGCGTTGAATGCCGCCAACAGCATGAAAATCAGTTGATCCATTCAAAAGTTATTGCGATTTGAAAATTCCAAAAATAGTGATTTATTAAACTCCTATCAACTTTTTGAGCTCCGAGAGCTCAAAACTACACGAAAATTAGATTTTTGAGCTCGAAGAGCTGAAAAACATAAGTGCAATTTCGAGCGCTCAATTACGAAAGTAGCGGTAAGTTGCAGGGATGGCCTTCAGGGTCAACCGTTTTTCTAATTTTTTAATTTTATTGTTAGTAACTTTTGCAATTTTTGAAAGCAGAACTTTTTTCTTTTTAAGAGATATCTCGTTTATAGTGGTTGATATGGAAAAATTTAATATTAAATTCCGACATGAGAACCAATACAAAATAGATTTCTATAGAATCTACCTTGACCCATCGAGGACACACGTCGAAAAAACTATGTTGAGAACACACGGAGTCCAGTGGACTCTACTTATCAAAACATGTATAATTCGTTTCCTATGTAATATATTGACTTATAATTTGTACTAAACTTTAAAATCACATTCCCTCTAAATATCTTAAAAGTTATTTTTGATTTCTAATGATTTAAAAATACCGAAAAAATCAGAATTTGATGAAGTTTGAAAAAATTACATTTATTCTGAATTTTAAAGTTACGAATTTCGGTAAGTCGCTTAAAATGAAACTAATAGTATGGAACCCTTTGTGACGTGTCACAACTTATTGCATATATTTCGACCGACAACAGATGACACACTGTCTCATTTATAGATATCCTTCTAAATTTAAATTCGCCTCAAAGTTCACTTGGGGTCCACAAACGGGTTAAATCTACATTTTCATGCCGTGTGCGGCCAAATAGGGCTTTTTTTAAGTAAATTGTTTATAACTTCTGGTACGAATGCACGTAATAATTTTTCATGAGAATTCCTATAAAAAAAATGGTCCAATGAGCACTTATTGACTAGAATATATTTTGTGTAGTAAACTCCTGGACTAAATGGTTAGCATGTTAAAAACATCAAAAGTTTAGCACCTACGATGCAAAAATTTATTCTTTACAATACTTTACTGTATAATCATGGAACTTTTTAGCGTTAAACTATTATGGAGTATTTGGACCCTCCAATTTTTTTTTCTTTTCCTGTGAAAATTTACACTTAAACCAACAAAATGAGACAAATACACACAATCACACCGGTGTAATCAACGATTTTCAAATTTGAATCTTGAACTTGATGATTACACATCATAACAAGAAGACGTATTATTAATTTGCTATTTATAACAAGAAAAAGTTATATATTAAAAACTAAATACCTGGGCTTCTTGAATATAAATCACAGTCGGTAGAAACTTGTAAAAAATCTTGAATCGTAGTAGAATGCGGACTTTGGGTGAGAGCTTTTTGTACAAGTCCTGTTAAATTTGCTAATTGCCGTTCCATATGTTCAACTCGTAGTCTGGAACGTGAAATTTCGATTTTAAGTTCATCATTATTTATGCGACAATGTACATAATTTTTTAGTAGAATTCATAGAAATCTAACTATTGCAGCGGTCCTCAAGTCAGAATCTACAAAAAAATTTTATGAATCCATACTCAGCTCGCCGAGATGAGTCAGAAAACACAGTTGGTTCGAAAGTTTATATATGTATGTATTTAAATATATATGGCTCTGTACCGTAAGATGGACGGCGGTGTTTATTACTCGGCAGGTCTTATTAGGTGACTGAATAGTCGGATACTGAATAGAGACGGACACTGTCTCAGATAGCTTAACTGGTAGAGCCTTTAGTGTGTAACCACACGATCCGGGTTTGAGTCCCGGTCCGGGCTGTCCGAATTATTTTTTCGGTTACCGAAAAATTCCTACTGAGTAAGGTCCCCCCTCTCCCTTTATCCCGTATTTCCGCAGTTCCCAACTTTGTCTATAATGACAAATTTAGCTACGAATTATGGCCAACGAGCCATATATATATATATATATATATATATATATATATATATATATATATATATCTTTATATATATATTTCTTGTGTGCGTGTGTATGTCACTGAACTTTTCCTAGACGGCTGGACCGATTTTGATGAAATTTTTTGTGTTCGTTCAAGCCGTGGGCTAATTAAAATATTAACTACGAATAGAAATTGATGTTTGAAGAGTTTTGAAGTGTGCCTAAAAAACGATAATAATTTTCATCAAAACCGTTCAGATTGTTACAGCTTATTGAAGTATGTTTAAAATTTTCGAATTAACGACGTGTGTACAGGACAACGTCTGTCGGGTCTGCTAGTATATATAATATATATATATATATATATATATATATATATATATATATATATATATATGGGCAGATCCATTAATTTTCGACGAAAGTGTGCGCACTTAGGTCAGCGATTTTGATGCCGATTTTTTCCTCGAAAGTACACCTAAAAAGAAGTTGATCCTGAAAATTTGAGCCCGATATGACCAAATTCGGCCGCTGGAGAATTTTTTGAATTTTAAAAAAAGTCGATTTTTCACTCATTTCAAATAATTCGTATCTCAGCTTCTTCATAACTTAAAGACTCCTACCAAACGGCATTCTTCTCAGCAAGTCCTCTACTTTTAAGAAAAAAATAGATATTTGGTCTAAACTTGTATCGGGCTTAGCTGACAGCTTCCAACTAAACAACTGTTTTTGTTAAATTTTACCTATTTATAAAACACTAGTATATGCACAGTTTTTGAAGTTGAGGGTCGACCAGCAGCTAATATCTTTTGTTCAGGTATACTTTAATGAAATCTACGCTACTATTACTTAATTGCTTTTATTTTGTCAAGTTATGGGCATCCGAAAGCGATCAAATTTTAAAAAATCGCTGTTTTCAGATAGCTAGAACTTTTTTCTCCGAACTTCGATTTGCTTCAAATTTTCAGGAAACTTGCTTTGTTATATCCCTAAGAAGCCCTGAAAATTTGAACTATGTTATCGAGCTCGTATTCGAGTTATTAATTTTCTAATATTGTCAAAATTACGTTGAATCTGATAAAGAATCCATTGATTATCATCATTTAAGTGCATAGAATAATAATTATCTAATAAAATAGAAATAATTTCTGGATCGCAATCTTTAATTATTTGTATTTTATGTTCCAATATTTCGTAAAACTACAAAAAAAATGTTGAGAGAAGTACACCTCCTCAAACGCTTCGCGTTATGGGGTGTGCAATATAAATTAAGTAATTATTTTATATAATTTGAAAAGTTTTTATTTATAAATTCAGTTTAACTACTTTACAATCTTTTTCAAAAGAAGTCGTTCTTACTTCTAAGGAATTTTCGTTAACAGGTGTAAAAGAATGGTTAATTCGAGTGTCCTTGATGGATTTTACAGTTTCAAATCGTTTTTTTAATTTTTTCTTATGTTTTTGAACGTCTGCATCAGATACCCATATTGCTCTGAAAATATAGAGTATTATTGACATTATGTACTATTATAAGCTATAATTTTATTAATTTACCTAATGCTCTTTATTTCTCTGGAAGCATATTCATAAAACTCCAGTGGAGTTGTTACTTGTTGATCAGGAGGTGATCGTATACAATGTCGCATTACTTGTCTCTTTATCGTGCCTCCAATTCCGTCGCATACACTCTTTCCATGACTAGTTGCAAAAAAATTATATGATTTAATCTTTATGCCGAAGTCTTTTTCGTGACAACAAACATTTGCTAAATTGTTCCTTTATGAAAAATAAAAATGATTATTAAATTAAACATCTATTAAGAATACAAAATTTTTTTAATTAAACGATAAATACTCTAGTTTCAATTGCTTTTTATCGATTTATTAAAAAACAAACATTTTTAAAAATTCTTACTTATTTTTATATTGAGTAGGTGCGCCGTCTGAAAAGTAGATAACATTATTTATCCATGGATATTCCTCTTTTATTATTTTCATGAGTTTTTTTTGAAAAGCATGAACAGTGTAAGCTACATGATCAGTCGAATCACTTATTACACAGAAACTCATCTGTTGGAGCTTTTCTTTATCAGTCGACTGAGGATCTTTGTAATAAATACAGAAAGGATGAAGTGTTGCTTGTGTATTATTGTAGTAAAATGATTGAACAGATCTTTGTATAATAAAAGAATAGTTTTCAGCAAATCCATGGTAATAATGCAAGTATCCGACTCTAATTTATTTTTGCAATCATATAAATAATTTTTCTGTGAATCTGCAATGTAATGATGTATGGTCAATTTCCATACATCAGAAAATAAAATTTCTAAAAATATTTCTTTCTTTTCAATATGATTTGTAAGAGCTGCTCTACTGCCTTCTGTATCCCATTTTTTGTAATTGACTAAATCATCAGAAATAGAGATGTTTGATTCATTCATCAAATTTTTCATACCTGCTACTCCAGGACATTTATGACATCTATGTAGCATACAATCAACATTATCAACATTACAAACTGCGACTCCGAATAAATCTCTATATTTTATTTTAGTTTTCAAAGCAGATATCTTTAACTTGACATTTTCATGCTCTGTACAAACACAAATTTCATGAGTTCCTGGATCACCAGCGAAAACACATTCCTCTGGTTTTAATGAGGCAAAGAAAGAAAATTTCGGCAAACCATCATATTCTGAATAATTATCAATAAAATTGCTGTATAAATCTCGAAGCGTATACAATAACATTTTTTTCTGCACCAATTCTCCTGATTCAGAACCACTTCCACTTTTTTTCTTGTATTGCTTTATACCGGGACAAATATAACAATTTTTTTCGTCTAAATAATAATTTTTTATCATATCTCTCATTTCATCTGTAATTTTCCAAAACTTTTTTCGCTTCCTTATTGCTAATAATCCTGAAAAAAAAAATTGAATTATGGTCAGTATTTCGATAAAAATTAAAAATAGATGTAGAACTGATAAATTGAATTAAAATTGATGGTATACAATCAAATTAAATTTCATTATCATATTACTTGAAGGAGGACTGATGTGTATATATTAAATTATACCGTACCGTTTTGTACTTTGGACTTTTTAAATTCTCTAAACATGTAGTCAGAGCAATCAAAGTATTGTTTAACTTGTTTTAACTGCCAAGATAGTGGTAATACTGTCAATACTTGAATCTTTTCAGAAATAGTTTTTGATTGCTGAAATTGATTTTGTAGAGATAATATAATGTCTTTGAGCGTATTACTATCTTTATCAAATTGTGTGTTATTTGACGATTGAAACTTGAAATATTTAAATCGTAAGCGTTGTTTATTTTTTGGGTGAGTTTATCTAAGACTTCCAGCAAAATTTCTTCTGCTTGTTTTTGCAAACGTTCCGTAGATAATTTAAATTTATTTATAGGATCAATATTTAATTCTCTTAATATACTGTTAATTGAATTAACATTTTGCGAATTAGATTGATAGTAGGATCCAGATGAACATGGTTGAGAAGTAAAACTTTCGAATATTGAATTTCCTTGTGACAAAGTAGCACTATCACCTCTTGCAATATTCTGTTCTTCATGAACATCTTCAATTTCCATAGGCTCCGAATTATCTACATTTTGTTCAACTATTTGCTTCATTAATACTTCACAGTTTCGGCACCATTTATCTCCAGGAATTAAGTTTATTGAATGCACTTCTGATAAAATTGTATTAAAATTTTCACATGTCTCTAATCTTATTATGCTGAGCAACTTGGTTATGTTTTGTTTATGTTTCTTTAAAGGATCACAACACTTATATTTATACGATGAAAAGTAATCTAAAAATCGAAGTTTGTGATAATGACAAATTTTTCCATCTGAAATTTGTTCAAAAAATTGTTCGTCTTGTAATCTCAACTTTAAAAGATAAATATTTTCTTCACTCAACTCACTTAAATTATGGAGAAGTTTATTATCAGAGTATGTCTCTAAATGACATTCTGAATCCGTTAATAAACCAATATAGCACTTCTCCATTGTTTAAATTTTAAAAATTATCAACATTTTAAATTAATTAAATAAAGTCTTCTATATACTGTAGAGAGCTATTAAGTTTTTACATTGTTTACATGACCATATGTTAACGTAGATACCTCAGTCACGCCACGAAGCGTAGAAGTTAAGCAACAGAAAATAACTTGAGCGCCACCATCAATACGAATTCAAAAAACATAAGAACAATCATAGCACTTTTGAGCGAGAAATATCTACTCGAGACGTTATTAAAATAAGTACTAACAACAGTTATATCTATAAACAAAAAGGATTAGTATCTTACTTGTCAACAATTAAATAATTCGTTAGACATGGAAGAAATTATTGGCAAATATTATTTTTAACGAAAATAATCACTTAATTTATATTTTTCTTTTTGTAGATTTACGAAATATTGGAACATAAAATACAAATAATTAAAGATTGCGATCCAGAAATTATTTCTATTTTATTAGATAATTATTATTCTATGCACTTAAATGATGATAATCAATGGATTCTTTATCAGATTCAACGTAATTTTGACAATATTAGAAAATTAATAACTCGAATACGAGCTCGATAACATAGTTCAAATTTTCAGGGCTTCTTAGGGATATAACAAAGCAAGTTTCCTGAAAATTTGAAGCAAATCGAAGTTCGGAGAAAAAAGTTCTAGCTATCTGAAAACAGCGATTTTTTAAAATTTGATCGCTTTCGGATGCCCATAACTTGACAAAATAAAAGCAATTAAGTAATAGTAGCGTAGATTTCATTAAAGTATACCTGAACAAAAGATATTAGCTGCTGGTCGACCCTCAACTTCAAAAACTGTGCATATACTAGTGTTTTATAAATAGGTAAAATTTAACAAAAACAGTTGTTTAGTTGGAAGCTGTCAGCTAAGCCCGATACAAGTTTAGACCAAATATCTATTTTTTTCTTAAAAGTAGAGGACTTGCTGAGAAGAATGCCGTTTGGTAGGAGTCTTTAAGTTATGAAGAAGCTGAGATACGAATTATTTGAAATGAGTGAAAAATCGACTTTTTTTAAAATTCAAAAAATTCTCCAGCGGCCGAATTTGGTCATATCGGGCTCAAATTTTCAGGATCAACTTCTTTTTAGGTGTACTTTCGAGGAAAAAATCGGCATCAAAATCGCTGACCTAAGTGCGCACACTTTCGTCGAAAATTAATGGATCTGCCCATATATATATATATATATTATAATCAGATTTTTTAAAGTCGATACAGGTGGTCGATCATAACAGATTCCGCTCTTTCAGACCTTGATGTTAGACGCCAATTTATGATCGAAATTTGCACTGCAGGTGTACGGAAACTTAATTCTAAATAAAATTCTGAATTAAACTTCGGTATCTTTCCGATTCTCAGTCTCTGGTCTGAATAAAAATGGGGCACCAGGTAATTTTTAATCACTGTAATGACCAGAGCAGTGAAAACGTAATCAGATAATTTTTATTCGCTTGGAATTATCAAACTAGCCACACTCAAACCAAAACTTAAACGAAAACGTAACAATCATCTGAACTTAAACGAAATGAGATAATTTTTATTCGCTAGAAATTATTAAAACTAGCCAAAACGTGAACTTAATCGAAAACACAAAAACTTAACAAAATATCGACCAAAGAACTGAAAACCGGAAAGACAACGGGATACCGCGGGGTTGCTTATTGTGCTGGTTTGTGGAGAGAGGGCGCGATTCGAGTAGAAAGTGGATCCATGATTGCAATGATTTTATTCGAGACACCAAAAATTTATGCTCAACTAAATCCTTATTTATTCAACAAACTTTATCTTAAATAACAGACTAGATCATAACTCACGGCAAAATTATCGAAACGGTACAGTTAACAATAGGTAACGCTATAGTCATGTTACAGACTATTACTCTTATAAAATTAAACAAATAGATGAATAAATCTTAGCATATTAATCTCAAATAAATCTAAACAACTTGAATAATAATCTCAAATAAATCTGTCAACGGACTCTAAATTATTTACAACACAAAAGTATTCTATAAACCAGCTATCTAATGTCTCAAGACCAAGAACTCAATTATTAACGCTCAAATTACAATTAATACAGCAATCTCATACCTGATAGAAACAATGTCGATGCTGAGTAACCTTCTACTTTATTTTAAATAACTTTATAAACTCTGTATTTACATCTGGAGCCTAAAATAAAACGCAACAGACTAAAATCTTAACCTGGAACTGGAACGGTACGATCATCTGAAGTAATCAGCGGCAACTTTCAAACTCGGCTGTTGCGACTCAACTTTATGGAATCCAAAACTCAACTCTTAAACGTGACTCACTCACAACTAAACGTCTATAATCAATTAATTCCCAAACATTTTAATCTCTACTTAACTAATTAAGGCTCTAAGTGCGGATATTCCTTTGGTGGATGCTCTCCAGGAACTGACTACGGCTGGGATCGTAACCGAAAACTCAAAACGTAAACATAACATCATAAACGGAAGTAAATAATTTTTTTTCGCTAGAAATTATCAAAACTAGCCAAAACGTACACTTAATCGAAAACTTAAATTGATTCCATACGCTTTCGTCCTGTTCCTCTATGTTGGAGCGCTGGCATCTCAACCAGTCTTAGGTATTCCACCTGGAAGTCTTAAAGGGTTAGAATGGCGTCTAACGTCAAACGAAACCGAGTGACTTATAGTCCGGCTCTACGGTAACGCTGACTCACCTACGTCCTCTGCAACTTGAAAACCCAAAACTTAAAATTCAGAACTCAACCTCAAAACTCAAAACTCAAAATAACTCAATAAAACCCTTAAATGACTTGATTTTAATATTTTCCAGAATTTGACTCTAAAAACTGACTCCACTCTTAAAAATTCCAAAATATCAACTGTAACATTACTCTCTAAATTTACTCTATAACTATAGCATTTCGTTACTCGGCATCAACACTCACTTAACTTACAAAACATTTGTCGTTAATCCTTAAAAATATATTTTCTATGATATTTGGCGTCGAAATATCAGCTCAAAATTACAAAAATTCGTTGGCGCTAGTGACGTTCATTTTAAATAGATCCCGGTTAGATAACGTTAAAATAACGTCACAATATATATATAGTTATATTGGACTGGGTTTTAAAATTGCAGTACAATGCCACTTTCATTGCAGTTTCCATATTTAATGAAGGTTTCATTCCTATTTCGAAAATTACGTCTCTTATGGAGATGAACATTGATCCAGAAGCTCACCCATTCGCCACTATACGAGATAATACCCGGATTGATAGTTCAGAAATCTGAACTTCTAACGCCTCAAAGAAAGCCCGAAAGAAAGCCCGCACACACACACACACACACATACACACACACATAGTGACACCCTCGCGGGGGTAGTCAGGGAAGCTTTCTGTGACCTCAGAACGTGGAGATCTGATGGGAATTCGATATTTGCAAAACGGGGTAAAACCAATAACTTCCCGATTTTTGAAAATCTTCAATTTTCTTAGCGGGAAGTTAAAAAATGTATTATTTTTTCAGACATCTGCTTTCTTTGCAAAAAAAAATTTTTTTCCATTTTTTCTTAGTTAGTACGACAGCAACATTTATATAAATTAATAATCTTTTTTATTTTTTTGTTTTAGATCATTAGAAAGCTTACAATCATGACAAGATTAGCACGCCATTTTTCTTGCACCCTCCAGTTCAACACCATACTTTTTCTGATAGCTTTTTCAGTTTTGCATTTTTTAACTTCTTTTATTTTTTGTATTCTCAAAACATTCATAAACGTCTGTTAAAAAAATGGATGTAAAAATATATTTTGTTTTTTATTTATAGCACTAAAAGAAAAAACACTTCAAATTCGTGCCTGTACACTAGAATGCCCCTTTTAATAATTATTTTCTGTCAAGAATTTTGAACCAATTTTTCAAATTAATTTTAATAAGATTCAGCTAGTTTATTTTATCAGAAAACGATGCGTAAAATTACTCATGAAAACAACCTCAAGATTACGTTACATTTTTCCGGGTATTAAACCGCAAAAATTTAACTGACAATTGGATAAATTATTTTTCAAACGAATAATTATTCCAGGAGAGGAATATAGACTGGGCTAACACTGCAATCTATTTTCACAGCCACGAGACATAAACCTGGTATCTGCAGCCGCCGCATTCTTTTTTTTTTAAGTAGATGTATTTCTGTCCTCGTCCGACTTGCCTCATAACTGCCGAATTCACTCCCGTACACGGAAAATAAATTATATGAAAAGTTACAAAAGTAATATCGTAATCCAGGACTAGACTTTTAGTATCTTGATTTTTCCGATGCTGCCATCTACAGAATACAATTTGAATTATTGAGAATTACGATGTTATTTAGTAAATTTTTTTTCTGTAAGAACAAGTGAATAAGGACGCATACTATATCTTTTAAGAAACGAAAGACAGAGTCCAGTAGTTTGCGACGCCACCACCAGAAGATGACCAACTACTGTATGGAGGGTCTTATCATGTGACTGAACAGAAAGTTTAGATATTCTCTCTGATAGCGTAAGGAGATAAACCTTGAGCTTGTGGCGGAGGAGACTCCGGGTTCGATTCCTCGATGATACAGAATTATTTTTTTTGGTGACCTAAGCTTCTTTTTAATTTGAGTGATAGAAATTTACGATGCTGCATCGTAAAAATTACGATGTTTGAGTTTAGATCCGGCACTACAATATTCTATACTAAAAATGACGATGTTTTCACCGTAATTTTTCATACAGTTTTCTTACAGTGTAGATAACCTGCTCCTCCAATCAGCAATAAATTAATTCCTACACATTCAGGTGTAGTGGTAACTTTTGTCTATGAATAAATTAGATAAATAATAAAAGAAGAATATCGCTTTGTTCCAACAAATTGAACGCGCGGCTCATTAATTACCTGAGTATCGCTAAAAAAGTCTGGCATGTTGTCTGGCAGTTTAATCTCTTCTACCTCTCTGCTTACAATCCCGTTAGCACTTGCCTCTGACCCATTGCCAGTATCCTTACTACAGAAAAAACCCGAAATCATCGTGCAATAGTGCGGCGTCGATAATTCGTAAGTAATTATTTTCAACATCATTTAGCGGGTAGAAATCATCGTTCTCTGCTCACGGTTAGAAAAAATTGCATTCGTGTGAAAGTTTTACATAGTACGTCATTACCCTGGGTAGTTAATATACGATGCTAAATGTTGATTACGTCGGCACACAAAAAAAAATCTCTATACACCGGGTGCCACCTATCTACGAGCATATTTTTCGACCCTCTGAATACAAATTTCAAGTTAGTTCAGGCCATCCAGCCTTCAATTTTGAGTAAATTGCAAAAAACCCCCAAAAATAGCAAAAATTCGATGTTTTGGCAAGAAAAAAAAATTTTGAGTTGGGATTATATTGGTACAAAAAATTTTATGGATCCAGATTGACAGAGATTTTCATGTAATTTAATCTGCTCGATCTGATTCTGCAATAAATTTGGCCCATAGTTCCCTCAAACATTCATAAAATTGCAAAAAATTGATAAAATAGCAGAAAATTGCTGCTGAAAAAATGGAAAAATACTTTTAACCACAATTAAATGAATTTCTTGTTTTTCTTATTAACAAAATACAAGATTAGAATGTGAAAATGAAAAAAAATTGTAAAATCTATGTAAATGACGAATAAACAGAATTAGAAGAATGGTTTTCCCAACTTTTAAACTGTTTTCCAGTAATATCGAACTCTTTTATTTTCGAATGATCTACAGAGTGGATTTCTCTTTCGTTTGTTATTTTCTTTTGGTATATCTCTTTTGAGTGTCCAGCAATAGTCTGCCATCATGTTGATATTCCAAATTCTTTGATACCTAGTCTCAATTTCACTATTGTCTTGATGAAAACGATCTCCCTGTTCTTCACTGTACTCTCCAAGATTCTTAGGAAAGTGGTCGATGTGAGAATCTAGAAAGTGTAATTTTAGATTCATTAAGCATCCTAAATTTTCATAATTTGTTACTAATTCTTTGACTATTGTTCTGTAATTTTCACTTTTATTATTTCCTGAAAAGTTATGACACATTTTTGAAACTTACCCAAGCTGCTCTCTCCGTATAATTCATTTTACCTATAAAATTAGCATCCTGAAATAGAGTTTTAATTTGGGGTCCATCAAAAGTTCCCTCTTTTAATTCGGCATTACTTATCACCGGAAACTTTTCTCTCAAGTACTGAAAACAATCACCATCCTTGTCCAGATCTTTGACATATTGTTTTATGAGACCTCGTTTGATGTGAAGTAACAGTAACAGATAGTTTGAAGGCTGAATTAATGGTGTTTGTTTTACATTATGAGTACCGACATTTGATTGCACTCTCGTAGGTCATTCTTCTTTCACATAGTGATTTTTTCTGTCTCTGCTATCCCACAAATATAGGTAGCAAGGATATTTTGTGGTTCTTGATTGGTGGCCTAAAAAAATTGTTACGATTTTGAAATCCCCTCAAATTCCGGAACTCCTCTTCTCTATTCCGATAATAGTAAGCCGTTACCTTTTTAGCTAACAAATTTATATTTTTTAGTCTTAATGCCAGTAATTCAGCTCCATCTTTAGGCAAATTAAGATCTCGTATGAGATCATTTAGTTCTTCTCGACTAAATGTTTTAGGGTCTTTCTTTCTCCCTTTTGGCATGAAATCTTCATCTTCAGAAATTTTTTCTTTCTCCATTGGCACTTCTTCTTTTTTTTACTTCCATCTCTTCAAGAGTTTCGGTTTCATCAACAATAACTGTTTCCTGTGGATTAACAGCCGATGAAACATTGGCGTACTGTATTTTACTTATATTCGACGAAGTAAAACTGGCGATTTCAGCCATACAGAAGTAACAGTTATGTGAACTAGTTGGTGAAGTCCAGATCATGGGAATTGTAAATTTCAAGTTTTCTCTGTTTTTGGTTTTATCCCATCGTGTCAACATAAAATTACATTGACCACAAACAAAGTGTGGGACCGAGGCAGAATCCGAATTCGTAATTTGAATGCAAAATCATTCTTCATAATTTCGTTTCAATCTATCTGAAAACCTTCTGCGGTTTTTTACCGGCTCAAACTCCCCACAAACGTAACAAAATAGATCAGGACTCTTATTGCATAGATGGGAATTGCATCATGTAATCGTATACTCTCCAACAACCAAGTTTACCACTACTGAAGAGCTGAAGTTGCTGGATGACGACGCCTGCAGGCTTGCTTTCTCACCCTGAGCAGACGCCGATACTGGGTTTCCGAATCCCTGCATCGTAAAGTTATCATCACTTGTATTTGCCATGACGGCACACACGCCGTTAACCCAGGGACTCTGCCAGATGATTATGTTGCCCACCGTCACCCCGAGGAGGTGCCCTGGTTGCAAGCACAAGCGATTATGCAATGAAATGAAGTCTGCACATCGAAGATGTTAAAATTCCAACACACTGGCATATTTTTATCAAATAACAGAAAAGGTGGAAGAAAAGGTATCCACTTTGTAGATCATTTGAGAATGAAACAGTATAATACCCTTGAAAAACCGTTAAGTTGTAACCTCATTATGACGCTTGATGCTAGCTTTAAGCGTCAAACTATAGCTCCATCTAGCTAAAATAAATAAAGCCATGTCCAGCGTCAAATGAAAAAAATCAGCGGTGAAAAAAATGTATGAATATCGAAATTCGGTACCTCGAGATATACTTAGAAGCTAGTCCATAGCCTAATTTTTATAAAAATACATGGTAATGAGTAAAATAACTTATGAAAACAATAAATGTTAAACATTGATAAAATAATTACATCAAATTTAAGTGACTTATCAAAATTTCAATGGCAGGTAAATGTGATTATTAATTGTGGATTAATCAAAGTGAAAATATAATTCTTGAAACTGAAATAAGAAAAGCAATCGGGCGCAACAGGATTATTAGGGGTTTTCTATGCAATGAACTAGTTATACAAAATTGTAGAAACAAATATACACGAAAAAAATTTTGGATTCATCATCCTTTATTCAAATTACGATAAGACTATGGCTTTTTTGAGGCCATATGGCCAATTCTTTTTTCGTTACAGAAAATTGCACTTTTTATTTTATCATTTTATTTTTTGAATTAAGAATCTGAAACTAAAATTAAAATTTTTCAGTAAAGCACGCCGAATTATTGTAATACTATCCTTTTCAAATGAAATACATCGAAACGATAAATTTTATTAGTTGCAATACTATTTATCTATTTGATAATCTAAGGAATTGATAAGTTACTAACCTAGTAAAGGATAGCAATAATGATTCTCATCAATGTGATGATTTTTATATTTTTTTAAACAAATATGATCTTAATAACTGGTACAAATCTGCTCATACATACCACAAACATAAACAAGTGATATTCCATAAAAATAAAAACAATTCATATTTTGATTTCGTTATTACTACGAAAAAAATGGATAAATATTAGCGACTACTATTTTCTTTTAGATTCTATATCATTTAAACCTTACATCTTCCAACGCTTCTGTATCTTGGTAATGTTCAAATAGTGCTATTTTTATGGAAGAAAGTGAACAACTTTAATCTAATGTTTAAATAAAAATTTATTTTTAAAATAAACAATAACAAGATTCTTAACTTATTCAATATCGATTACTTTCGAGTGAGAATATACAGATTCTAAATTTCCACTAAATCCTTCAAATGAAGAGCTAATTTCAGTTTAGCCTTTTATGATTTGAAGCTACTAATTTTTTTCTAGGTGGCAGCACGGCCTACATTTACCACTTGACCCAATTTGACGCTCATAACTAGCGTCAAGCGTCAGCATGAGGTTACACCTTTAAAAATCCAATTTGTGTACATTCTTGGATCTAAATCTTATATTTTAAAAATAAAAAATACAAGAAATTTATTTAATTGTATTTAAAAGATTTTTTTTTCCATTTTTCCGTCAGCAATTTTCTGTTATTTTATCGGTTTTTTGCAGTTTTATGAATGTTGAAGGGGACTATGGGCCAAATTTATTGCAGAATCGGATAGAGCAGAATAAATTACGAAAAAAATCTTTGTCAATCCAGGTCCACAAAATTTTTCTCATGAAGATATATATATATATATATATATATATATATATATATATATATATATATATATCATCATATCAAAGAAAGTATGTTTCTAATGTATTTGATCTTAAACTTGTGATAAATTACAAGAAATTACAACAAGCAAGTAGCAAATCACAACAAGCAAGTAGCAAATCGCAACAAGCACGTAGCAACGAACAAGTGGCAAATCGTAACAAGCACGTAGCTTATTTTGCCATATGAATTATTCTAGTGTATGAAAATATATCTAATTTTTTGTAAGTGTGCGCGTATGTGGTATATGAGTGAAAATCTCAATAAAACGTAACAAACTCATTCTTAAGACGATTTCTGAGATTAAATTCTAAGCTGAGCCATATCTGTCGGTTAGTTATTTAATGAAAGCAATTCAAAAATTTTCGAAACTCAATAAAATTTTCACTTTTACTGAATTCCCGTGCAATAACAATTAAATGCGATTTTTTAATCAATTTGTGTAAATTGGATCTGAAAGCTTATGTAATGAGCTTTAGTTTGCATACTTATTCATATTTCTAAATTAAATAGTTTAGAAATGACAGCAATTTAGACATTTTTGAAAATCGCAAAAATTTTCACTCTTTCCGTATTTTCGTGTAATAACAATTGAACACGTTATCCTCTCGAGTTCCTGTAAATTACATCTGAAAGTTTATTAAGCAATCTTTAATTTGCATATTTAGATATTTCTTTAGATTAAATAGTTTATGAATGACAGAAATTTGAATTTTTCGAATTCCTCAAAATTTGGAACTTTGAATGTTTCATCGCGAAATGACTTCTGAATGCGATAATTTGTAAAATTTTTGTAAATTGCACCTTAAAGCTCATTAAATAAACTTTAATTTCCATACCTCACTATAAGTCTAGACCAAAAATTTCCTACACTCTCAGACAGATCTAATGAAATTTTATTTTTGCATTTGTTTCGATGTCATTATTTCATTGTAACAGAAGTTGTCTATTATGATTGTTAATTGCACAAGAAGCGAGAAAACTAACGGATCTGGTTTGGTCTGGATATCAAAATTAAAAAGCGGAAATATCATAATGAATATTAAATATACATGTATTGAGACATAAATTTTTCTTTTTAATGATAAATTTATTTATCAACCCACTAAAACCTCGCGGATAAGAATTTTAATCGGTTGAACCTCTAAATGTTAATTTTGGACCACCAGCTCTCGGAAATCCGCTTCCTTACAGACAACGTAAATCGTGTTTTAAGTCAATAGGAAGTGTAGAAATTGTTTAGGAAGATACGAAGTCTCACGGGTTGCCAGTAATAATTCTTTCTTTACTTACAATACGCAGCGATAATTAGAATATTTGGGATAATTGGCACAGCAATCCTTGAACAACAAATCTCTGAAGGTTTACGTCCTTCAAAGGCCTCAAGGTGAATATGGTTGATGTACGATGAACAATTTATTAACTTATTCACACACAACTTAATTTTACCAATTAAACACGTGTATTCGGTGACGATAAATTATAACGTTATTATCATCTATTTTATCAACAATAACGAATAAATGATATGATTAAACAATATAAACTTAGTATTAATACAATAGAATTATAAAATAGGATGTATGAATGTAATAGATTGATAGGATGATTTGGTAGCGTGTAGCTAGTTGGGGGTTGGATCGAAGTCTGATCTATAATTTTCGGACTGGACGCGTCGTGGGCGTTCATCCCCACTATTTCCCGGGACTCCTACCGTCAGGAAAAATCAATTAAAATTAACCCAGTATCGGTAACGAAGGTTTTCGGACGGCTAATTAAAGGCTGATAAGAACTGGACAATTTGTAGTGTCTCAGTATTTACACTAATTACACTTTGTCTTTAATTAATGTTGTAGCGGATTATTAGTATAAATGCGGATAAGTTTTTCTACGCGGGAATGCAAAAGCGAAGCCGGCTGCACGTGGTGTTTACAAACTCGGCACTGAACAAAACGGTTAAATTCTGCACAAATCACACTGAAAATTACTTGAAACAGAACTAGATGAATTAAACAATTTAGTTAAGCAACTTTAATTATTTAATTAACTCAAATAAGCGAATTTTAGAAATAGCGAAAGCAATTATGAAAAATAGCGAAGTGACTACTATAAAGCGTGGTTAAGAATTAATAATGATGATAATGCGTCTTCTTTATCGTCAGCTTCGGGAAGAAGGCTGACTGCGCAAGTCAGCGGAGCAAGCGGCCAATCAGAATATTCGGTCTATCGATGTCGACATCGATAGCCAATGGAATAAATCGATGCATCTGGCGTGATCCTGACGTCAGGGTGACTCGGTTTTCGCAAGCGTCAGAAAATTCAAAGCGTTGAATTTTCTGATTGGCTAAAAGTTGCGGGAACCAGCGGTTTTCAGGTGCGACTCATTATTTTGGGAGTCCCCCAGGGGCGAACTCATCGCGGCTGGGCCTGTTCACCGGACAATGATCAATATTATATTGTAAAAAATTTGTCTTTGTGATTTAAGTAATCTACTCCCATTTTGGCTGCCGAATGGTCTTTTTTTAATTTATTGTAACTTTTTTTTTTAATTGTATATACAACGAATTCTGAAACTATTCGTCAACAATGTTAATCTTTTTATGCAATGAAGTATACAATTTTTTTTGTCATTCCATCTTTAGCTCACACAAACAAACTGGATGGTTTGCCAATTCGAGAGCATGCCACGTATAATTGTCCTCGTGAAAAACATGACGTGCTCAAATCTACGCCACAAACAGATATTGTTTGGTCTTGAGACTTATTAATAGTGATTGCAAATGCCAATCTAATGGGGGAACCAAATGCGTTTCAATTGAATTTACACATCTATGAGTATAATAGGGATTCGTCGAAGTAATATACCTTCACCCCGGCATTTGCCATTTAAAATAATGGTATTGATGACGTTCACTAATTTTTTAACAGCTAATCGCGTGTCATTGCACAGCCGTAGTGGATTCAAATTACGAAGCAAAATAATCAGAGCTCCAAATATGAGTCCTAAATTATATGATGGTATGCCTGGTAAATCCAATGAGTTTACAAACTCTGTTGGAAAATGTGCAGTTTCAATGGCATCGCAAACTGCATCAATGGATCTATATGTCACCAAGTTACCTGGCAATAACTGTTGTATCTTGAGATTCAATTCCTTGACGTCCACATTTTTGCTGCTAAGATCGCCTTCTCTGTCAGCTACTTATGATAGATGTATTGTGTGTGTACATCGGGAAATATTAGGTTAATGAGGGCATCTCGGAAGGTTCTGGGTTCGAGTACCAGTCCAAGCTATCCGAATATTTTATTGCATATTCTATTGGCTCTTATTCATCAGAAGGTCCTTTCCAATTTCTTTCACAATCCCTTCCTCGCAATTATCCTATGACGTAAATGTTGGAACGCATCACGTAATAATTACCGTAACTTCTGTTCTTTCCTGCTTCGCGGAATTATTTAATTTTAATTTTAAAAATGTGGATCATAAATGTATTACATATTATAAATGTTGGATCGTAACAAAGACACAGTAATACTGTACCTTTAATATTTATGAAAAGTTTGATTAAATTAATAATATATTTGATAATTTTATTTTTTTTTCCTAAATAACTTTTAATTAAATTTATAATTTTGTTTTAATGTTTACTTTTAAAATGCATTTGAAAAATTGCACTCGACGAAACTTGCTATTTTGCTCCTTCTAAGCGGAGTTGGCAAAACGAAACCCTATTGATCAGCTATTGACCAGGGTCAGAAAGTATAAAATTCTATTAAAAAATAGGGGTTGATTGTAGAAGGGTGAAAATTGAGAGTGAAATGAATTTTTTTTATTCTAAGTCATGACAAAATGAAAATAAAATACTTGCCAGAAAAATTGAAGTTCATAATAAACAAATTAAAAATAGGGGTCGATTTTAGAGGGGTGAAAAATTAAGAGTAATATAGAATTATTTATTCTAAGTCGTGACAAAATAAAAAAAAAAAAAACAAGACCATTCGGCAGCTGAAATAGAAGTAGATTCCATTCAAGTACAGAAAATAATGTAATTTTGTTATAATATAAATATAATATAATATAATATATAAAAAAAACTGACAGAAATCAGAAAAAAAAAAACTTGTATACCTTACTGAAACGTCAAGAATTTTGTCATGATTTTAACAATGAAAAAATTAAAAAAAAGAACCACTGCAATAGTGAAATTTCATGAAAACTATGCTATCATTTCTGTATTAAACGACTAAAACAAATGTATAGGTATAGAAATTAAAGCTTACTCAATAAGCTTCAAGATTTGATCTACACAAATAAGAAAACATAAGGTATTCAAAAGTTATTGAATCGAGAAAAAAAAATCGAATTTTTAGGAATTTTTTGAAATTTCCAATCAGCTCCTATTTCTAGACTAACCGACCGATTCGGCTCATCTCAGAACTTAACTTCGGTAATTGTCGGTAGAATATGTATACCGAGTTTCATAAGGATTGGTTACGAATTGTTAGAGTGAGAGTGCTCACAAGGCTAATATATCGTATGTATATAAATTATACTGGATCAAAAAAAGTGACTATTTTTTTTTTTTTTGAAACAATTTCATTTATACTTTCGAGGAGGTGTAGAAAGATGCCTGTTAAAAAGAGAGCTCTTAATATTAATATTTAGAGTTCGCTCATCGCAGATTTCTATTTCCCATTGAAATAACATTGGAAAAAAATATTTTGAACTTTGGAATTTTATATTTCAGTCTAGAAGCAAAGTGCCGGATAAGTGATACATGTTTTTATAGGAAATTAGTTGCTCTACAAAAGAGTTCTCTTGTCAGTTTTCGAAAAATTCACTCCTTCAAAAGTTATTCAAGGTTAAGGTTTAATTTAGAGTAAATTTAAGTTTTTTTTCTTGATTTCTGACAAAATGTTAAGACTTATCACTTAAAATCATAAAATTATTCATGAAAATTTTATGAATAATTATCTTGGGAAAAGTAGGGCCAGTTAAAAATTCTAGATTCTGAAATCTCTAGTTAAAATGAGATAAATAACCCCATTTAAAATTTATTAATTCCACTTTCAATGGTAAGTGACCATAAAATTTTTTTGAAACAGTTACCAACAGTAGTTTATCGAGAATGTCAGTCACTTTCTTACCGGTGGACTAAAAATGAAGCATGTGGTTACTTTGTTTGCTCCTGTTTTAAGTTGCTGAGAAGTTGTCTTCTAAATTCCGACTTGTAGGTGATTGTTTAAGATTTCAATTAATAGAAATTTACAATTTTTTGTTTTAAGTAGTTTAAAATTTTATTATTAATATTATGGAAAAGAAAGTGTATTTAATTGGTGAATTGAGTGATAATTTTACTGGACGTAAACTTCCGACGAATGGAGAAATTGTGTTTGTGTTCTTGTATTAGCATAACCAACTCAAGTTGACATTGAAACATGGTGCTGCTGTTACTGTCAAAAAAAGTGGAAGAGAAATGGTTACAAGCTGGATTGTCGATTTGTGAAAATGTTATGTCCAAGGGCGTTTTTAAAGTGGTAGCGTAAACGGTGGAGGTTTGGACTAACGAATTAAAGAATACGCAACGGAGGTTTTAATTCCGTTGTTTTAATTATTTATGTGGGACGTTTTCGAGATACGAACTTACCACGCCTTCGTTTGAGACTGACGGATTTTTATGTGTATAGATGTACTTACTCTTTGCAGGAATTTTGGTTATTACTGGATCCGTGATTCTGGGGCTGCTGTTAGCACCTTTTCCTGAATTGGGCCCTGTGATTGGTCCTTACAGCGGATGGATTAGGATGGAATGGGGCTGCTTATTTTACGGGCTTCTTTTTTCGTGAAATGAACTGATTTAAAACTGATTTCACTTTTATTTAGATTTATTTTTATAAACGTTAAAACTTACACTTTCACAAATTGATTTTTATGTAATTTAATTTAATGAATTTTATTGATTTGATAGAGCTAACGTCCTCCAGTCCTCCGTAGGGTAAAGTGCGCAAATTTAGCTTTTAAAGATATTTTAATTAAACTTATTGGCCGGATTCTCGCCTAAGTGCAGAGCAAATTAGAACTTTGAGATTCCGGTTCTCTATGGTTATATTTAATAACTAATACGTGGCCTGCCGGTTGACCCAAGTCTGAACTCGTCTTAAGTGCAGCGCAAACTAAGATAAGGGACTTTTACAAGGCACGGGCCCGTCAACTAAACGCGGAAGTCGAATTAATTAACAAAGACGAAACGTTGGCTGTTGATCGCCTTTTTAAATACTCACGGTGCTGAGATTGCAGAAGTCCCCGTTAGTCAACCAGCAGTCGCGTAGCTTATATTTTATTGTGGCTTTCGCGCATGAAGAAGTGTTCCATCTGCGCGGGTGATTTAAATTTATAAAAGAAAAATTTGGGGTGGACATAACAAAAACTATCAGGCTGTTCAAAAAGTATTAAAATTATTCAAAAATTAGTTATAAATAAAAAAAAAATTAACATCGAAAAAAATCTGCTGCGTAAAAAAAAAGAGAGATCCAATTCTTGGCAGGATGTGGTAAATTATTTGATTTAACTCAGTTGAATCTGATGCAATAACTAGATGATCATAAAAAAACTATTTTTCAATGCTCAAAAGTCCATTAAACGCTATGGATTTATTGATACAAGTGTTTTAAATGAAACAATACAATAACAGAATCATACGTATTTGAAATTGTGTCTCTTAACATAAAATATTTTCATTAATAATATCTTAAAGTTATAATTATAGATCTTAATTAACTAATGGCTAGCAGTAGTAATGTTTTGAGTGGAGCTGCTCTTTCACGTAATAAGTCAACAACTGCTAAAGATACGGCTTGTAGTCAACAATCAGAAATCGTTTCTGAGTATGGAATTCCACCTAACTATCAAGCAGCACCACCCAAAACTGATGTCATAACTCCCGAACTTGCATCTGCTCATGATCGGGCAAATGTCAGTAATCGAAATGCCACTTTTATATAATCTGCTGCTTACAAAAGTGTGGGATTAGATATTGAAACACTCAATTTAAGTTGCAGTACAATTCGCTGTGACCGGATTAGATACAGACAAATAATTTCAGAGAACTTGAAAAATGATTTCAAATTTAAAGATTGCTATACTGTTTATTGGGATGGCAATATTCTATCTGATATAACTGGTTCAGATTCTGTAGATAGAATTGCAATTATACTATCAACTTCTAAAACGAATCAACTTTTCGGCGTTCCGAAAATTTTGGACGGATCTGCAGAAAGTCATTCTGTAGCTATTATAAATACATTGAAAGAATGGAAAGTTTCGCCTCATATTAAGGCGATGTTCTCCGATACTCCAGCAGTTAATACTGGTATAATATGATTTCTTTGCTTGCATGAATATTTTCTAACTAATTAATAATTAATACTATTTTAACTTATTAATAAAATTTTATTTTCAATTTATATTCCCTGATAAGAAAAAAAAATTTAAAACAATTGACAATCTTCATTCTCCAGAAGAGCAGGTATTCAAAAGAATTGAAAATATTCAGAAGTATTCAAATTTCGTTACGTTCAATGCTCTTTAATCCGTTTTTTTTTTTTTATCAGGCTTATGCTTATTAGTAGATTTAAATAGAAAATCTGTATAGTCTTATTGATTTCTATTTAGGAATTATTTGTTTATTTCTTTTACAATCAAAGCCTATTTTTCATATATTCAGCTTGATTTCTTCACTACCTTTCATAACTTTCATTTTCTAATACCATTTACACATTCATATTGTACTTACAGGACTGCACAACGGCACAGCAGCAATAATTGAAAGAAAATTGAACTGTAAATTAATTTGGTTGCCTTGTCGTCATCACATCTTTGAAATCATCTTGAAAGCTGTTTTGGAAGTGGTCTGGAAGACAACATCTGATCCTAATGTACTAAATTTCAAACGATTTCAATCTTTTTGGGATAAAATTTATAAATCTACATATGAAAGTCGTATAAAAGACGAAATTGTAGCAAATGCGTTGGAAGCAAATAAACTATAATTAATTAATTTGATAACTCATCATTTGACGGGATATTTTGATAACTTATGCCTAAATCAATTGAATTTCATATTTAGGAATATTAATTAACATAAATTTTATTCCTTATAGATTTTTCAACCAAGAAATAATTATAAATAATTGTTGGAATTGTCTTCGATTTTTCTTGGTGTTTTCCCGGAAAACACAACTGATTTTAAGCGCCCAGGAGTAATGCATCATGCACGATGGATAGCTAAAGCTAGTTCTAGCTTGAAAATTTTTCTCTTCAGAAACCAATTCCCACTTACAAATTACGAAATAAATAGTTTGCAGCAAGTTTGTATATTTATCATATCAATTTATATAAAAGTATGGTTTAGATCTTCTTTAGCAATTCAAGCATCAAATAATGACTTGCTATTAGAAAAAAAGCTACTTCTTCACAAAAATATTAAATTATCAGTCGCACAAATCGCTTTAAAAAAAATGCGTGACCATTTGTGATATTTGAACGAAGATTTAGCGGCGTTAGCATTATTTGACATTAATGTTTCTGATGAGACTAAGAAGAAAATGTGTGAAACTATCAAAAATCAGGAGAGTACAATTGTTTCCAAAAAACGATATGTCACTAAGGGAATTGAATTGGAATCATTTTCAAATGAGGGTTTAAGTGATTTTGTTTCGAAAAAATCATTAACGCTTTTCGAAACATTTGATTTACCCAATAATTTTCTCGAAATAAATGTAACACTGTGGCCCAATAATGAAAGTTATAAAGAAAATTGGAAATGTTTTAAAGACCTTACAGTAGTAAATGATGTAGCAGAACGTGGTATTGCATTAATTGAAAAATACAATAACTGCCTAACAAAGAACGAGGAACAATTACAATATCTTTTACAAGTCGTGCATGAACATCGTCGACGTTTTCCGGATTGCAGCAAAAAAACTTTGCAATAATCATCCGTACTTTTTGATAAAAATTTATACGCTTTCAATTGGAGAAAATATTGTTTTATAAAGTAATGTTAAACGAAATATTTATGTAGAAATTAATTTTTATGTATTGATGGATTTTAAGCCGTATTTCTTTTAAGATTGGCATTTTTTTATCGACATCTTTGTATTTATTCATCTATTTTTTGAAGCAAATCTAGAACGTGAAACGATTAACTTCACAAATCTAGAATTTTTAACTGGCCCTACTTTTTCCTGAATAATCATTCATAAAATTTTCATGAATGATTTTATGATTTTAAATGATAAATCTTAACATTTTGTCAGAAATCAAGACAAAAAAGTGCCATTCGGCAGCCGAAATGGAAGTAGATTTCATTTTTATTTATTAATCAAAATTACAATTAGATTTTAACGTACGATTTTTTTGCTGAAGAAGTTTTACTTCGGAGGAGTGTACTCTGCTCACATAATCTTTATTTTTTTATTGACGCAATTTTTTTAGTTTCATAATGAATCTTCAAGTTTGAATTGATAAAACTAGGAAATTTGGAGTAATTCCAAAAAAACACTTTTTTTGGTTTTTTTTTGTTCACGATATTTCTTGAACGAATTGACCAATTTTGACCGGCTTGACGGCGATCGACGTAATTTTTTCATGCTAATAGCTGATAAATTTTTGAAATCGATCAGTGCAGCCGTTCAAAAGTTATTTCAAAAAATGTCGGAGTTATGTTAAGAAAACACTTGTTTCCAAATATTTTATCGAGGATATCTCTCGAACCAATCGACCGATTTCCCCGTTTTTAGCGGCGATCAACGCAATTTTTTAAGCTCTAAAATTATTCTACATCATCAAAAACGATCCGAGAAGAAATGACGAAGTTATGTCAAAAAAACACTTTTTTTGATTTTCTTTCGTCCACGATATCTCTCGAACGAATCAACCGATTTTGGCCGAATTAGCAACGATCGGCGTGGTTTTTCAAGCTTAAGGGCGGATTAGTTTTTGAAATTGATCGATTAAGCCGTTTAAAAGATATTCCAAAAAAACCACTTTCAAAAATGATTTTTTTCTTATTTTTTTTGAGATTTTTCAAGATTTCTTAAAATCGAACGGTCCGAATCGGTTCAACTTCTCAGGAAATCTAAGTTTGGGGGAACTCTTTAGAACTCCGTTTAGTTTGTCCCGATCGGTTCAGTCGTTCAAAAGTTATAAGCGAGTCACATAGTCACACATAGTCACACATAGTCACACACACACACACACACACACACACACACACACACACACACACACACACACACACACACACACACACACACACACACACACACACACACACACACACACACACACACACACACACACACACACATGAACTTTTGAACTACATGTATTTTCTGACTCAGATCATCGAGTTAGGTCGAAATATAGTAAAATTTACGGAAAATTACGTCATGAGGACAAATACAATAGTTAGATTTTTATGAAATCTACTAAAAACTTAAATTTACTCTAAATTAAACTTTAACCTTGAATAACTTTTGGAGAAGTGAATTTGTCAAAAAATGATAAGAAACTTTTTCTTTAGAACAACCAATTTTCTATAAATATGTATCGCCTATCCGGCACTTTCGGCTTCTAGACCGAAATATAAAATTCCAAAGTTCAAAAAATTTTTTTTTAACGTTATTTCAATGGGAAATAGAAATCTGTAATGGGCGACCTCGAAATATTAATATTTAGAGCTCTCCTTTCAACAGGCATCTTTCTACACCTGCTTGAACGTATAAACAGAATTGTTTCGAAAAAAAAAAATAGTCACTTCTTTTGAACCAGTCTAATATATATATATATATATATATATATATATATATATATGGACACTAGTCACAAAAATTAAGAGATATAAAAAAAATTCCAAATTTTTGGGTGATTTTAAACAAGATGTATCTCCGAGGAAAATGGTCGTACAGAAAAAATAAAAAAAGCTAATTGTAGCTCCAAGTGTCTAATTTTTAGATATGACCATGAAAAATTTCTTTTTGACTTTGATATTCAATAACTCCGGAAATAATGATCGTACAGGAAATCGAACCCGAGTCGAAATCTCAGGTCTGTTTTAATCGTAAAAATTTCCAAACCCTTTGAAGTCTCATTTGCCGCCTAAAACGAGACCTGTTTTAAGCGTAGATGACGGTTTCGGAAAATAAATACGATTAAACCAGACTTGAGCAGTACCGTTTTAATCGTAAAGATTATTAAAAGATGTATGATTGTTATTATTTTTTAACAATTTATTCATTATTATTACTATGCCACCGACATCTTGTTTTTCATAGCCGCGAAAATTTGAATTATTTTTGTTGTTACTATTATTGTCAATATAGATGTAAATAAAAAATTATTGATAATGTTTAAAATAAAATTTGAACAATAGAAAATTTTTTTTCTGCATCAATGTATAATTTATTGTAAGTTTGCACACAGGTGATATATATATATATATATATATATATATATATATATATATATATATATATATATATATATATATATATATAAATGATGTTATTCACTGCATTGAGAATTTACAGGAATAGCAACATATAAATCATTTTCAACTTTAACTTCGAAACAAACAGCAATTAATTGTTCAATAGGAATAGACATAAAATTATTCATTTTAAAACTTTTATGTAAGTATGAAATATCGTAGTGTAAATTTTGATCACCTTTAGCATTAAATACTTTTTCACTAAAAAGTGGTTGAACAATAGCTTGATGAACAGGCGGACGATGATTTAAACAATTTTGATCATTTATACATTGACAATAAACTAATTTTACAAAACACAATATTGAACCAAGATGATATCCGGTGTGATCTTTAAACAAAATGTATGAAGATGACGTTTGCTGTGCTCGACTATAACGTTCAGACACGTAAAGCTTACTGTTTCTCAACAAGCGCTGATACTCTATAATTTGCCTAGCTGGTAATAAATGTTCTATAGCTTGCTGAACACTATTAGGAATGATATAGTTATCATCGAAAATTTTATATGTACCTATAACATAACAGCTGTCGTACAATCGTTCGCAAATTTTATTATTGTGCTTTTGTTTTGAACAAAAGTCTTTTACTTTTCCTTCTGGCAACTCGTCGAAAAATTTTTGGAGTTTAAGTTGCTGGTTGTGTGATCTTACGACTTGTGAGTCGATGTGACGAGTTCCATGGATAACATTTAAGTATTGGCCATTTAAATCTTCATATCGGAAACATTCATTTGCCCACAGTGGTCCAAGAGCACGTACACAGTCTGTTAAATGTATGATGAGATGAAGATTAATTGAGCAGTGTTTCAAACCATAGAGTATTTCAAATTCTCGTACAAATTTATGTAGAAGATTGGACGCTATATCAAGATCAGCATCTCCTATTGAGTCTGAATTCAAAAGCGAAATTCCAGCAATCAACAACGAAAGATGTTCAAAATATTCTGGCTGCATTATTCCATTCATAACAGGCAAGGCATAGTAGTAAAACCAATTTTTTAGTTCTGATGCCTTCCAATGTATCAGATCTTCAGTGGAACGTGGCATACGGTGGACGAAACTCGGTGGTTTAATAGCTATGAGACGATTATTTATTACATCTGACGCATCAACTAAAGAGTACTGTTCGTTTCTGTAACTGGTATCAAAATATAATGACAATAGTTTCTTGCATACACCACCAAAAACACAATGCATTTGGTCAATTGCAGTTCCAACAACGAAATCAGGCATTAGTTTAGACAAAGCACATGGTCCTTTGACACCCATATGTGGTGAATCATTATTTAGAGCAATTTCCGCAAAATGAATGCAATCTTCTGAAGTTCTCATTTCAGGATTCCGTATATACGGATATACATGAGTATGAGAACTGCCATCCTCGGTTAAGCGAAAAGTTTCACCCGGCCACAAACATGACGGACATCCGTAAGCACCCATAAAATATGTGAAATTAAAGAACTGGCACTTAGCTGGAAGATCACACGTTCCTATGAGTAACACCGCTCTAATTTTTATTATTTCATTATTTGTTAAAGTGACATTGATTCCATCGGTTAATTTCTTAAATTGACCATAAAATTTATAAAAATAGTTATTAGCATTTGGTTTTTGAGAACCAAACCACAACCCAATTAATAATAAATTTTCACGTTTACTCCTTTCTGCAAATGGTAACTCATTTATCGAAAGATAAACTGGCCACATGCTGATTTTAGAAGACTTGAAGACTGGGATGCCATCAGTGTACCAAGTCAAAGAAATATTTTCTCTGTTTGCTAAAAAACCATTGTCCACAAATTTTTTATACAAGCTTCCTTGATAAACATCCATTATATTGGAGTTATTATTTTCTATCTGAGCATCGAATCGGTGTTGTAAACAATTATAAAACCCTGGTCTTTTATAAAGTTCTTTTAATTGATCCTTGACAGGAATTTCAATGAAATAACCTTTTTTCGATGTATCACAGTCATCACAGTTATCGTTCTCAGTTGTTAAATTTTTTTGACATTTGAGGCAATAGAAATGTTTGGTTTTTTTTATTGTACCTTTTTTAGACAGTGAGAAAAATTTCCGAAATTTATATAAACTATTTTTAAAACTATTATTATCATTATCAATACAATGTAAATTAATTACATTGATAATGTCACTTAGGCAGGTTTGAGTCACGTTATGCCGAACAAGTAGAGATAATATCAAACACATGCTCTGATTGACTGTCACTGGTGCACCAGGATACAATAGTTGTTCATAATTACAATTTCTTATATTTTCCTCGTCTTCCTCACTATCGTCTGTTGCTTCATCTTCACTATTTTGTTCCGCGTATTCATCTCGATCACTGGCCTCTTGTTCTTCATCTGTATTTTCAGCTTCTTGATCATCTTCACTGTTGTCAATTATATGATTTTCTTCATTCTCTATTCCAATATTCGCATTATTGTCATCAATATTTATGTTATTAATTAATCCCCCTGGTTCAATGTTGGCATTGTTGTCATTATTTATATTATTAATTAATCCCCCTGGTTCAATGTTGGCATTGTTGTCATTATTTATATTATTAATTAATTCCTCTGGTTCAATGTTGGCATTGTCGTTGTCGTTGTCGTTTATAAAATCATGAATTAATTCTTGCTGTTCAACGACATTGCGATGATTTTCAATTTCAATCTGGCAAATAAATAATAAAGAATTAGTTTATGATTTAACATGAAAAATTTATTATCAATATTAGTTTTTTATTCAACAAATACATTGATAATTTATACATACACAAAGATATGTAAAATTTTATAAACGCAAATGTCAAAGACACGGAATTTCTAACCACAAACAGAAAATTAATAATTATGTACAGATAATTTTATAACAAAATACCCGTACAGATGCTTCATTTTTCTATACATGTGCATTTTTTTATACTTACTAATATTTATATTCTACTTATTTATATTTTATTTAATATCATTTTAGTTATGAAAATTAATTAATGACTGCTAAAATTACTTATTACATTTTATTATTTTATAACAACATTTTTACCTCTTGGATATCCAATTGCTGATGTAATCTATCATCATTGTCACTGTTACTATCACTATTATCATCATTTATTTTGAGCAAAGATCTTAAACGAGTTCGCTTTCTTTTCTTAGAGTAGTCATTGTAACCTTTTCTGGATTTTTTTCTTTCCATTTTTATAATATTTTTCACTTTATATTAATTACTCCAAACTTTAATAAATAAAATTTCATCAGCTGACATTCAATAGTAAACAAGTAAACTCTTTGCACATGCGTCTCAGAAGAGCTTGGTAAAATAATACACTTAGTTACCGACTGTTGTCGAAAAAAAACATTACCGTTATTGGTGTGCGGGTGTGCGGGGATTTTATAAGAAGCCATTTTGTGATTTAGATTTCTTCGTCTTTATTGTTTATTTTGATTTGGAGTGATAATAAAATAATTATCATGCCTCCTAAGAAAAATAAAATTAACAACGAAAAGTATACCTTGATCTGGTGGATCGTAAGTGGAGAAAAAACGATCACCGAGTCTACAAAAATCCCAAAAGCAAAGCGTAAAAAAAATACAACTGTCAATTTATTATGGGAAGGGAAAAATAAGAAAAAAGAATTTTTCTATGCTAAAATTATTGAATTTGGAGGTAAGTATTCGTTCTTAAGTTGTGTTTAGATAAAAAAAATTGTTAAATTATAATTAAAATAGTATTTAATAATAAATTAATTTTTATAGCGACAATGGATGAATTAGAGAAAATAAGGTTAGATAATAAAGGGAATATTTGTGATGATTCAACTAAATTATATACTGAAGACGTGCTTGAACAAAAAAAACAATTAGAAATCGCGAAAAAAATTGCAAAAAAATTTGAAGAAAAAAATAATAACATACTAGAGAAAAACATCACTCATTTGAAACCATTATTTCCCATTGATGAGCCTCCACTATCAGGCAACAAAGAAGACAAAATTAATAAATTTAAATCAAAAATTGAGAAGAAAGATTTGGCCAAAAAAAATAATGAAAGTGATCACCAAGTTAATTTAAGAGAACATAACACAGAAAATACTGTAATACGTCCTAATATAACTGAAACTATTTACGTTAGTGGACAACATGATGCCGAGCAAGATGGATCAATCAGCGTAAATGACAGTCAGCTTACTACTCCACCTGATTTAAGCAACTTACATCCTATTGGTAATGGTATTGAAAAATCTACAGACACTTTAGTAGACTCAGCATCCATATGGAATGATAATTATTTGAACAACTGGATGAGTGTAAATAATCCAGCTAGAGTTACTCAGAGTTCTCTAATTGAAAAGTGCGGTTACCCGACTGCATTTTTGTCATCAGATGTTTTGGAGTTAGGAAGTATACCCACAAAAGTATTAGATACTCCAACAATGGAATGTTCATCTAATTATACGCAAAATAAAACTGCTTCGATTTTCCGACCTTGGGATTCTTTGAATGCTGTTGGTACGACGACGACATCTACTACAGTAGAAGAAGAAATATTCTTGGAGTCAACAGAACCGACAAATATTCACATTCCTGCTGATTTGTTAAAGGATACAGAGATTACAGAGGAGCCATTGAATATAGGAGCATTGCATACATTTTTAAAGAGTGAAGGTGACAATTAATTACTTTTATTTTCTGAAGCGAGTTGCAGATTTTTATATAAAAAAAACAGATAACTATTTATTGATAGGAAATTGAATTATTCAATACTTATTATGTTCAAATCAGTATAACAAATAATAAGGTTGTTTTATTTTTTCTATGCAATTGTTATTTATAATGAAAATATTATAAACTTTCAATCATAATGCTAATTTTATTGTTAATTCAAGAAAATCATTCTGACTTACAATTATTTTAGAATCAATTAAAAAAAAATTTTTATTTCTATTCCATAAATCAACGTTTTCTCTATAAAAATTTAATCTACCATTTATTTTTACTTAATGAATTAAATTCAATTCTTAACTCTCAATCTTTATAAATCGTTATTATTAAAGTATTGATAATCATGCAACCGTATTCTAAGAATATCGATATTTTTTCTAATTAATAATCATTTTAGTGAGAGAGTGTGACTTACAATTTGTTCGCGTGCTTGAAAAATCTGTAATTCAAGCATACGAGTCGTATAAAAGATACAACCGCCAATCAACTGCAACTCTCGAGGTAAAGTTCATAAATTTTTTAATTATTAAAATATTAACAACTTTAGAGTAGAAATAGAAATAATTATTTTTTGCCATTTTTTACAGATGCCTGAGTTTTATACTCGTCCAGGGGAACATATTGTAAATTTAAAAATTCCTTATTATATTAATAAATGTTATAATTCTATAAGTTTAACCATCATGATTTCGCAATACTTACATTAGGTTGAGATAACACCAGACTCGAAAATATATTTCCCTAAAAATATTAAACAGCAGATTGAAGAAATGAGTGAAGGTGACAATGGTTGTGATTGGGAAACGATTGTACGGTTATCGTTAAAACAAGTATATGATGACAATGTTGGAAACTACTCCGCCAAAGGTAAAGCTACTGGATCTAACACCATTGCACATCCACCAATTGACACTCGATTGTACAATGGAATTTATAGTTAAGTTGCAAAAAACCTCGTTTGTTTTACTATCATAAATTTACGTTATTGAATATTTTTTTAAATATATGATTATTAACGTTTTGTTATTTTTTTTTATAGAATGGGTGAATCAAAAAGTTGGCAATTCTAAAATAATAACTGAGAAAATGTTTAATAAGGTTATAAATAAGTTTTGTTTAAACAAAAGGGAAATTGGTTCTAAAGAAAATTTCGATCAATCGGATATGAGTAAGTAGATTTTTAAAAATTAATATTAATTTTTTGACCAGCTAAAAAAATTTTTTTTTACTTAATAAATATTTATATAAAAAAAAATTTGAATAATTTTATGTTATAATTTTTAGTTACAGATGAAAATTTGCAGTTCTTTCGTAAAATCGTAAAAGTTATTGAAGAATCATATGACATCCAACAAAGAGAGATGTTGCCTGAACGGCAAACCCACCAGGTAATTGAAAATATTAATTAAACAGTTGACATTTTACATTAATCTTTTTCTTGTACAATGAATATTAACTTATTAATATATTTTCAGCTATCAAACTTATTTACACAACCTGCTAAAAACAAAATCAAAATTAGCCCTCTCTATGAGATATATCTTCCTAAAAGTACATACACCTACGTTGAACGTAGTAGTGAGACAGAGAGAGGCAAATATGATTGGCGTATTTTGGTCAAAGAAGCACTACTTGAAATTTACGGTGATAGCTTAAAAAATTATTCTGCCAAAGGGAGGCGTGGTGGCTCGCCAGGTATCAATACAGAATTGTATCGAGCTCTGTACGGTAAAATATAAAATATAAAATCAGAATTATTATTTTTAATTCTTTTTCACGCCGTGAAAAACTATAGAGTAACCACGATAAATTAATTATTGAAATATATTGTTATTAATTATTAAAGTTATACCTTTTTGAATCGTTTGCATACTCATATAAACAATACTTTCTATTAGCAATTTTAATAAAAATTATTTTAGAGAAAAATTTATTTATAGAAAAAAGTGTTAAATTAAATGACTTATTTAATTAATTTATTTCAGATTGGGCATCTTCATTAGTCAATGTCGAACAAATTACGGATGCCGATTTTGTCGATGTTATTAATAAGTTAACAACAAACCAAAAAAAATTAAAAAAAACATTAAAAAATAAATAATAATTACGTATTTAAGAAAATTTAAGTTTCTATTAAAAAATGTTTATCTCCTTGTTTCAATTTTATTTAAAATAAAATATATTGAAGAATATTTTACGACTAACTTATAACCCACCTCAGACAATAACTAAATATATCGGTCGTAGCGTAGTGCGATAAGCGGATAGTCTGGTGAGCGTTAGGTTGTAGGTTCGAATCTCGGGTAGAGCGAAATTATTTAATAAGTTAAGCGTATGTGTAATTTCTAAGTGCGTAGTGTGATTATATCTCTATAAAGCAAATAAAGATCCTCTCCCCTGGCCCTAAACCTATAAAATCCTATCTCCATCTACGATCCAGAGAAAAAAAAAAAATTTTGCTTTTTAATCCTAATTTTAAATCGCAAATAACATGATAATTTTTTTTATATTATGTATTTATCAATATTAATTTTAATCAAGCACTATATAGATGTGATCAATACATAATACAACTAATAATTATCATTAGCAACTATAAATAACGTTATGCTATTTGAAAGAAAAATTATAAAAAAAAAAAAAATATGTGACCACAGTGGGATTCGAACCCGAGTCGCTAGGTATTTTTAAATATAATATTACTATTATTATTATATTTTACATTATTATTATTATTTCGGGCCTGGTTTGATCGTAACTGTGTCAGAATGGGACAAAACTCCTATGATTACGACAAAAACAGGCCTGCGCCTATAGAGCAACCAAGAACAGCAGGTCTGTTTTGATCGTAAAAATGTTCTGAAACTAACTTGTCAAAAAAATACGATTAAAACAGACCTGAAATTTCGACTCGGGAAGGAGGGTTTTAAAACTGCACGATATTCTCTATAAGAAAATATAAACATCTTTTAGCAAAAAAATTTTTTTTGAATTGAAAACTCGGACTGAAAAAAAGACAAAAATTCGTATAATTAAGGATATTTGGATAACTTGGTATAACTTTCGATAAAATGGATAAACGGAGGATATCGTCGGTAATTTTTTAACCTCAAAGTGTCCCCTAGAATCCCCTTAAAAATTCAATGCGCTGCGATTTTTTTTTCATTGTGCTTGGAAGCTTCAAATTCTTTGTTTTTACAAAAATCACTATTATGAGCAATTTTATGATTTTCATTCATTTTTTTAATGAAAAAAATTTTTTTTTCTCCCAAATCTTTATTTTTTCGATTAAAGAGATTGATTTTTTAAAAGATTTGAAAAAAAAAAAATTTTTTAATTTTTTTTCGAAATTTTCTCGATTTTTTTCGACTGCTGTTTTACCGCCGGAATGAGCGTTACCCAAAGCGTACCACGTGGAGGTTGCTCGCTTAGATTTACGCTTCTGTGTGTCTGTGTGTGTGTGTGTGTGTGTGTGTGTGTGTGTGTGTGTGTGTGTGTGTGTGTGTGTGTGTGTGTGTGTGTGTGTGTGTGTGTACTTCTGTGTGTTTGTCTGTCTGTCTGTCTGCAGCTGTTGAAGGACCTCTATACACACGGCAGTCACAGTTCAGTACCGTGTATTGCCACCTCTGTTCCAAATCACAACTCGTAAGCGCTCTTGCATGTTGATGCATCGTCGAATGTCACGTTGCGAAATTTCTTACCGACAACGTAACAACGCTTGAGTCAACTGATGAAGATTGTGCAGTTGCGGATAATCTCGCCGCAATCGACTCCCAAGAATGTCCCAAACATGCTCAATTGGGTTCAAATCATGACTCATAGCTGGATGATTAAGCGTTGTTACGTTGTTTGCGCGGAGAAAAGTTCGCGTGCGAACTGCAGTATGAGGACGATCATTATCCTGCATCAAAATGAACTATCTTCCTCCCATGCGTGTGCGCATAGGCAGGACGTGTGGTCCCAGAATCTCGTCGACGTATCTGTCGGCAGTCAACGTCCCACGAACGATGACCAACGGGGTTCTGGTATTGAAGGACACGCCTGCCTACACCATGACTGATCCACCATTGAAAGCCGTAACTGGTCTCGTAAAACCATCCTGATCTCGTTCCCCACGACGGCGCCAAACGAGAGATCGTCTATCGCTGCTATGAAGACAAAATCGAGATTCGTCAGTCCATAAGACACTGGTCCACTGTCTATGACCCCAATGGTGATGGTCATGCAGATAAGCTAATCGGGCTCGACGATGTCGTGGAGTGAGCATAGGCACGCGATTTGCGCGTCGCGCGCGTAGTCCTTGATCTCGAAAGCGATTTCGGACTGTTGATGCCGAGATGTGTTGTTGGAGAGGACGTTGTCGACGATTGCGGAATTGAGGAGCGATCGTGTGAGCATGGGCAGTAGGGTATCGACGAGCTCAGCGAATGATAACTCGATCATCACGCTCGGTAGTGATTCGTCGTCTACCTTGACCCGGACGACGATCGTAACTTTGAGTCGCGTTAAATCGGGCATAGGCACGATTGACAACAGACTGAATCATTCCCATAAAAGCTGCTACTTCCACTTGACTGTAGCCTTCGTGAAGGAGGGTAACAATGCGAGCCACATCTGTGGCAGTTAAATGTCGGCGAGGCATATCAAAATGCCAAAGGTGATTATCAATGAAAAGCGTACAGAAAATTCACAAAATAAATTTAAGCTAGAAAGAATACAAAAAATTTATGTTTTGTGCGAAGGAAAGCCGAAACCCGCGGGGGGTATATCAATTTGTTTTTATTGAATTTTTAAAATGAGATTTAAAACTAAGGCAGTTGTAGCGGTCAGAAAAAAATTGAATCAATTTTTTTGACAATCGTGGAGCATTCTGAAGACGTTACAAGAAAAAAAATTAAAAAAACAAAATTTTCGAAAAAACGTTTCGAAAAAAATTGAAAAATTTTTTTTTTCTTAAATTTTTTAAAAAATCAATCTCTTTAATCGAAAAAATAAAGATTTGGGAGAAAAAAAAATTTTTTTCATTAAAAAAATGAATGAAAATCATAAAATTGCTCATAATAGTGATTTTTGTAAAAACAAAGAATTTGAAACTCCCAAGCACAATGAAAAAAAAATCGCAGCGCATTGAATTTTTAAGGGGATTCTAGGGGACACTTTGAGGTTAAAAAATTACCGACGATATCCTCCGTTTATCCATTTTATCGAAAGTTATACCAAGTTATCCAAATATCCTTAATTATACCAATTTTTGTCTTTTTTTCAGTCCGAGTTTTCAATTCAAAAAAAATTTTTTTGCTAAAAGATGTTTACATTTTCTTATAGAGAATATCGTGCAGTTTTAAAACCCTCCTTCGATTTCCTGTACGATCATTATTTCCGGAATTATTGAATATCAAAGTCAAAAAGAAATTTTTCATGGTCATATCTAAAAATTAGACACTTGGAGCTACAATTAGCTTTTTTTATTTTTTCTGTACGACCATTTTCCTCGGAGCTACATCTTGTTTAAAATCACCCAAAAATTTGGAATTTTTTTTATATCCCTTAATTTTTGTGGCTAGTGTATATATAGCATTCCACGCCAAATCGAACACTTTTCACCCTGACCCTTTTTGACTTGGCTAAAAGTCTACCATCCTTTTCTACTTCATCAAAAACGTCTGCCATGATTTTTTCAAATTTTTTTACTTAATCAAAAAAAAGTTATAAATTTAAAAAAAAACCGCTTTTCCGTTTTTAAATTGTCATAACTTTCTCAAAAATTGACTTGTCGGGACGTTTTTTAACTTCCTGCTAAGAAAATCGAAGATTTTCTGAAATCGGGAAGTTATTGTTTTCACCCCGTTTTGCAAAAATCGAGTTTTCATCAGATCTCGATGTTTGAAGGTCACAGGAAGCTCCCCTATGTTTTTTTTTTTAATTTCATAGAGAAACGAAAAAAAAATCTTCCAAAGACACCGCTATCATTGAAAGATGATGGTCGGTACTGTGGGATTCTGACCCACTAAAAACAACTCCTCTCTCCTTCCCCGTAAATAGTACGGAGATTACTGGATTGGAACCGCGTTAGCATTACTTTAATCCAGTCCATGTTGCGTCTCAAGACGCTTACTCCTGGTTACTGGTCTCTTTTGTTGGTTTTTTCTTTTAGGAGGCGCTGCGCGTAGACTGCGACAGCTGACCAGTTATCGTCTTTTCTGAGCATGCAGGCTATCAAGCTCTCGGGGTAAAGTGTGGTTCCTATAATTTTTCCAGTGCTGCTTCTGTAGTCCTTCCACCGTACAAACTCGAAGAAAGTTTGTTCGGCGTCGTTGATTTCGTCCGGGCAGTATTTGTACGTCGGCGTGCTGTTCAGCCCCATCTTAAAGAGGTAGACGTTAAACTGTCCGTGTCCTGTCAATAGCTGTGTGAGAAAGAAGTCCGTGTCCCCGTGCTTCCGTGAAAGCCAGATGCTGATGTTCGGGATCAGTCGCGCCGTCCATCTGCCTGTCTTTCCCGATGTCCATCTGTCCTGCCACTTGTGCTGCGTTTCTGCCTTTATCCTCGCTCTTGCGTCCTTCATGTTTTTGTCACTATTTTTAGCGTCATAAAGTTTTGCTCTCTCAAATGCTAGTAAGTCGATAGGCGTGGCTCCCGCGATGACCAATACAGCCGCTTCTGGAACCGTGCGGTAAACACAGGCAACCCTGAGAGCGCCTCGTCGTTGTACTGCTGCCATTTTTTGCCGGTAGGTCTTCTGTTTTAATATGTCCGCCCATATCGCTGCTCCATAAAGCAATACCGAATGGACTGCTTCCAGAAGGACTCTTCTTTTTTTGGCTCTTGGTCCCATAGTGTTGGCTATAATTCTTGCTAGGCTAGACACTGTCTTACTGGCTTTCCTGCATGTACTGTCTAGGTGTTCGCGAAAAGATAGTTTCTCGTCTATCATTACCCCTAGATAGCGTAGCGCCCTTGTTGATGTCAGTGTTGTTCCTCCCGTGTTCACACCAAATGGTTTTGGGAACCATTTCTGACGTGTCAGAACGACCATCTCGGTTTTGTGCTTGGCGAGTTTCAGGTGGTGTTTGTCAAGCCAAGTCTCGACGGCGTCAATGGTTTCCCTAACAAGTAGTTCGGCCTCTTCTATGCTGTCGAATATTATCGTGGCCGCCACGTCGTCTGCAAAGCCCGTTAGTTCTACTTGTTTTGGCAACGAAATTTCTAGGAGCTCGTCATAGTCCGCGTTCCATAGATCGGGTCTCATTATTGAGCCTTGCGGTACGCCAGCTGTTATAGTGCATTCTTGTGGGCCTTCCGTAGTTTCCGCTATGAGCTTTCTTTCATTAAGGTAATTGTCGACTGATGCCAGATTCTCTGTCTCCGCATCAAATTGGTGCTCCAGTGCGTCTAAAATATTTCCCTAATTTGCGCTATTGAAGGCGTTTTCAACGTCTAGTGTGAGGAGAAGACATACTTTACGAGCTTTGAGGCTACCAGACCATGCTTGCTTTGCTGTCTTTATGACTTTCTCGATCGCTCCAACTGTAGAACGGCCTTTCTGGAAGCCATGTATAAGCTTCTCGAGCAGTTTTCTAGCAATGCCCAGCATGCAGAGTGGTCTAAACGACGAAGGTGTTACGGGGGTTCCCTTACCTTTGTCTAAGAGAACCAATCTCTGCCACTTCCAGACCGCGGGAAACGTGCCAGTTGCCAAGCATGCATTGTAAGTTTTCAGGAGCACGTCTGGGAATTCCAAGGCTACAGTCCTGATTACCGATGTCGGGATGCCATCAGTGCCAGGTGCCTTTCCTGTCTTGAGAGATTTAGCCGCGTCTTGTAATTCCTCGATTGTAAAGGGTGTTGCTTCACCGTTTTGAACGTGGTGTTTCTTCTCCTACAACGGGTGTTTAGGGAAAAGCTCTGCTACAATGATGTCCATTAGCGCAAACGACTTCGGCGCTACATCTGTTGTCCACGAGTATGCCGGCCTGTGAAAACTCCTATTTTTCAGTCGCGGCATAGAGGCGTCACATGCAGCAGCAATTTCCTTCATCACTTCGAGCACTGCCTTTTCCGTCTCATTACAGGTATCCGGAGTTGGGTTGTTCTGTAGGGTAGACCAACTCCGATGGATTCCTTGTACCCCGGTCTTCTAAAGGTTGTAGTGATTCCAGTGTTTAGTACTATGAGGTCAAATCTTGTTGCGAAGTTTGCTACTTCGTTTCCTCTGGTGTCAGAGAAGTCAGCACCTCATTCAGCCGATTTGGCGTTGAAATCGCCAGCTACGATGACATCGCCGTCAAGCTTGCCGATGGTGTCCTCTATGTTTGCCAACTTCTGGCGAAACACACTAATCCCTTCGTTGGGTGAAAGGTAGACGCTCATCAAGGAGGTCGAGGGGGTCTTAATCCAGACGAAGCCTGCTTCGCTACCGTTGTTGTTGACAGTGACCTTTTTCGAGTTTGCTATCCAGATCGCTGCTATGCCGGACTTATCTGCGAACCATGTTTTTCCCTCGATGTTTATATATTGCTCGCAGATAAGACAGATGTCGATTTTATTTTCAAAGACGCGCTGGCGCAGCAGGTTTTACGCCAAAGCGCACTTATTCAAGTTGACTTGCAGTATGCGTGTCATTTCTGCCTTCTCGTGGCTTCGTCAAGTGCTGTGTGAAATGCCTTGGAGGCTCCGGTGCCAGAAATATGGTATAAGCCGTCCGGGGCATCTTTGTCCAAAGTGCAAAGGAAGAATTTTGGCTTCTCCACGCAGTCTACGACCCTGTGGTTTTCTCCGCCACACTTGTAGCAGCATCTGCTTCTGTCTGGTCCCGCACACTGACGTGTTTGGTGTCCATAACCAAGACATTTAAAGCAGCGGGTTACTTTTACAACTCGACGTATACGGCAGTTTACCCAGCCGATCTTTATACGGGCCTTAGACTAAGCTTCTGTACCAGAAGACTAAGCTTCTCTGGCATATCTCATTGTTATTTTTGAAACAAATTACTACTGGAAAAACTGTAGCCATGTTATTGTTCCAGTGGAAACCGGATGCAGCATTTTGTATCACAATAGCGTAATTCTCTGCAAATTCACAGACAATCAAAAATTCGTCTTCTTCTAAATTATGCTTTAAAAATTTTAAATAACTGGATTGTCGCTTAGCGATCTAAGCATGAGATAAAAGAATCTTTAGGTTATCGCAAAATTATTCAATGAACTCGTCTGATGACTTTAATTGTGTTTTAAGCATACAGCGCGGTGTTGAATTCCAAAACTTATAGGTAATATTTTCAATATTGTGCTGATCAAATATATTAGTCAATAAGTCACTAAGTGCTCCAGTACCTGGGCAATTAGCACACTTATTAAAATAACAATCACGAGATGGAGATTCACATTTTAAAAGGTTTAGTCAGTTGTCATAATGAATTAGTGGACTAACCAAATCCTTTGTAAGTGCGCTCAAGTTAGCACCTGCAAAAAAAAATTTTTTTCAAATGTTTCACGGTTACTCAAAAATCAATCAACAATTAGTGATTAATTAATTACCAAGCATCATCAATTTAATATTTTGATGAATAACACACACAGAGATTGTATGTTCGCCACTTGCTCTAGCAAGTACGAAATTTCTCGAATGAAGAGAAACGAATTTTGAGAAACTGATTGTCTCATCCGGATTTTCATTTCGAAAATGTTGAAATATTTCTTTCAGGTTTAAAAGAACAAGCCTTTTTTAGACCTGGGTTCGAGTTCCATCTACATTTTTTATCGAAACATAATCCTTTTTTCTAAGCACGTTAACACTAACAAGATCATCTGTATACAAATTCAAAACCTTTTGTTTTGAATTTTCAGAAATTGTTCGTCCTGTCAATGTAAATAATAATTAAATTAAGTGTAAGATTGTAGTAACATGTGAATCAGAAATTACTTATGTTTGCAATTCTATACCTAACTTAGCTTCAGGAATCGCAAGAATTCCTACATCTTCAGATAATTTTTTTGCGACTTGGTCCATGTGCCTTGAACTATTTATCATATCACAAATTTTGTGTTCACTCCATCTTGATGGTAATATAGTCAGAATTCTAATTTTTTCTGCTGCTGAAGAATTCTGGTCATTAAACTTAGCTTTTAAACGCTCGATTATATCCTGAAAATCTGCTTAATTGACGTCTAGGTATGACAGACCATTATCATCGAAACCAAAAAGTTTTGTTAGGTTACGAGTGATTTGGTTGACTTTACGATCCAAATAAACTCCATCTCGCGATGATTTTTTTTAAATTGGTGATTTATTTAAAAGACTTAAAGCTTGATTAACTACTGGCAACTGAGTTTTAATACTGACTTCAGATGCAGAACTTAATTGAACCGGTTGCGATTGAAAATTGTCGGAAGAAAATGATAAAGATTCTGAAATAATAACGCACATTTTAATGTTCAAAGTACAAATGAAAACTACAGACATTAGTTAGTGAAATAATAATTGCTTTTATTCGAACCAAAAGATTGCAGTAGTGCAGTCGCTTGACTTGCATGTCCTAAAGATAAATGAGATGAACCTTGTAACTTAGATTTTTCCTAGCGGTAGATATCAAAAGCAAACTATAATTAGCTACGTTACACTTCGTCCATCTCAACCATCTCTCGATCCTCTAGGAACCCCGACAGTCGCCAGCCGAATTTTTTTCACCGGCATCGGCAACCGGGATACGATAAACTTAATTTTATGTTCCTAAAAGATCAAGAGCGGCCTTGACGGTAACGGAATAGCTCGGTGTCGCTCAGTCATGCTGGTTATGGAGAGAGGGTCGTGATTCGGTCACTCAGAGGAAATAATTTCCATACAAAACGAGACCACTCGATAGCTAATACACTAATCGGTACTCTTAATCTAATACTCAATCTTATTGATCGGAAAAATAAATTAGATCGATTTCGCGGAAGCAGTCCCAAATGAAGATGAAACAATAACAATAGCTCGGGCCATTGGTCTACGGTAACAGCATGCGTGATGCACGCAAGCTTCGATTCGAGAGTCTCACTCGAATCTCAAACGCGATGCTCACTCGACGAGATCTCGCAATAGACTTCCTTTACGATTCACATTTCACGCTGCCTAGCAGCGACGGTACGTCTGTCCTATATGAGGACCTCCACAAGACTCCCTTTTTCTAATCCGGTCCCAAGCCAGACTTCTACACAAAACAATCCTTACTCTTTGACCACTCTAGTCAAACTGCCTCTCACTGTACTCCTACTACATTCATACCACCTGATACATGCGCTCAACTCACTTCCACGATACTTTCAGGCACGCATGCCCCCACACTCATTCCACAATCACACAACTAGCGTCCCAGACCTACCAGTGATTCCGCTCTCCTGGGAGCTCAGACAGAACTCGCGACTACCCTCGAGTATCCAGCAATCGAGGCCTGTCAACCGCATCCTACCGCATGAGCCTGCCAAAACACCCGTACTTCGGGGCGACGACATTTCAGTCGCTCCTATACAGTAATCACCACGCTCCAAGAGGCTGAACCTGAGTTCAGTCGTCGGTAACTGACCGAGAGACACATGACATCGGTCACTTTTCCGCAGTGCAACTCGACATCCTCGAGACAACTAACTTACTCACAGACACACGATAGTCCTCAAAAGTACGACATTACCGTACTTACACAACACAAATTTACAATATTACTCAAATACACTACTACTGGAACGCTACATAAAATGTAACGTTACAATCTTCACAACTTTTACCTTGTCTGTCAGAACTTTCATTATCACTACTAACGTTGTCTTCACAAGCAATATCATCGTCAACGTTTTGATCATTGTCAACATTATCAACATTGTCACCAACCAATTTTGAATGTTTTGCAGATGCGTACACTTTCATTTTACAATCAATGCATAAGATATAATCACCATACGTATTTATTTCCCTTTTAATAAAGTCATTGGCTTTTCTTAAAATCCTTGTTTTTAAATGGTTTGCTACGTTATATTGGTTAAAACATTGGTCGAATCGTGGAGTAGTCTCCATTATCGCCATTATTGTTTAATTTTGTTGGTAATTATTTTGTGTATGGCAATTATTGGAGAAGACATAGTTTTTCAGAACGATAAAAACTAAATAAGTGGTATGTTGCTTAGAATTATTGATGGTGAACCATACGTTAGGTTATAATTTCTATATTTGTAGATGAGCTAAGCAAGAAAATATTCTTTAACTTAATATTATTTCTGAAGATAGCACTTTACCATTTTTTTTTTTTTTTTTAAGAAGAGGATCCATAGATGGCGCAAACTATTATTTCTCGTAGAACTTTGGAGTAATTTAAAAATAGACTTGGAGCTTCGCAAGGATTAAAAATTTAAAAAGCAATTCTGAGAAGCTTACCTGGTTAAATTTTAGTTCTATACTTTTTTGTGTTATTTAGTTTTCTTTGTTTTTGAAAAAAATTAATTTTCTCGATGATTAAAATATTTAACTTTTGGTTCTATATTTGTTTCTTTTTTTTTTTTAGGATTCCCGGAAATTTTTGGACCAGTGTTGTGTAGAATAAGATTAAAAAAATTTTTTTTCCTTTTTAATTGAAAAAACAAAAAATAGAAATCGAAAAAACACCTTTCTGAAAGTTTCAGGATATTTGTAGAAAATGTCAGTCTTGTATGAAAGAAAGAAAAAATAAACTAAAAATGGTAATCATCGAGAAATTCGGAATTTTTTCGGAAAATCTAAAAAAAAACGATGAAGATAGGTTTGAATAATTCTTCTTATTTTTTTTTCCAAAAAGAACATTTAATAACAAAAATTTAAAAAAAAAAACGTCTTGATAAGTCAATTTTTGAAAAAGTTATAGCAATTCAAAAATAAAAAGCGGTTTTTTTGAAAACTTCATAACCTTGTTTTTGATTAGGTAAAAAATTTGAAAAAATTATGGGAGACGTTCCTAATAAGGCAGAAAAGGATGGTAGACTTTCAGCCAAATCAAAAGGGGTCAGGGCCAAAAGTGTTAGATTTGGCGTGAAATGCCTTATATATATATATATATATATATATATATATATATATATATATATATATCTCAGCGCTTATATTCATCCTGTGATACACTAACAAAATTCTCTAAGGTTATATAATCTGGTCTATATTCAAAGAACTTAACTCATGCACATAAGTCCTGATAGGAAATAAAAACTTTTTCTGAATATGGCCTATTGATCCCTTCAAAAAATACCTTGCTTCTTCATCGATGATCGGTGTAACAGTCCCTGGAAATTGTGAGTAGTAAGGTTCTTCATAACTATTTGTTGTGCTGAAAGGTATACTTGAATATCTTGAAGGATTGGAACCTACGACATTATTACTTCGTTCTGGACTACTCATGTAGCCACTCTCACCGTGAGACCGATCTGTAAAAATACGATTTTATTGCATTATTTGCGCTATTTAAAAATATATTTCTACAATATTTCAATGTGAGGTGACATTTTCATACAACTATCGATATCTGTGAATTGTTATCTTGTCAAGCCGCTAAATAAAGTTTTGCAACATTCGCGATGGTCGAATTCCTCCTGTAAGCTGATTAATTGTGATCCCTGATTTCATATAAGTGTATGTGTGAACTCCTCATAACGGTTGAACGGCTTGACCGATGGCGTTCCAAAGAGTTTCGTTAGTATTATATTTCCTTCGAGTTTAAATCAATTTAACTCGATAGATTTTGAGAAAACTCAAAACTAAAATTAAAAATTAGGAAAACAGTTGACCCTGAAGGCTATCCCTGCAACTTCCCGCTTTATCTATACGTAGTTGCTAAAAAATTGCACTAATTATGTTTAAGAGCTCTTCGAGCTCAAGTATACAGTTAATGTGTTATTTTGAGCGCTCCAAGCTCAAAGAGATAGCTTTTCTATGCTTTCAAGCTCAAAAGTCTGATAAAAGATTCATCGAACACTATTTTTTGAATTTTCGAACCACAATAACTATTGCATGAATCAACCGATTTTCACGCGGTTGGCAGGATTCGACGCAATTTTTGTAGCTTCATGAAGAATCTCTAAGTTTCAATCGATCAAACTAGAAACTTAAGAGCAATTTCGAAAAAATACTTTTTTTGTATTCATCAATTCACGATGTCTCTCAAACGAATTAACCGATTTTGACCGGATCAGCGGTGATCGACGTGATTTTTTCTAGATTTTATAGGAATCTAACTATTGCCTTGGTACTTATGACGGAACTTTAAAAGCTATTTTGATACATTTCGACTCAATTCATCAAACTGATTCAGAAAATACATGTGAGCCTACAGAAATTAGTCAGTTTTACCCAGTATGGCTGTGCCAACTGGAAATTGATCAAAAAACTATAATTTCTTGAAATTTTGATGCCAAGTAGCTTAATGTGAAATTCTAAAAAATATCTTATGGCGGTCTCAATTTGTTTATAAATAACAGGCAAACAAAAAAAACCTAAATTAAAAATTAAATTTTTCTGAAAATATC